>JAYKTE010225467.1:0-12139 GCA_036873565.1 Xipholeptos notoides | reverse complement strand
TATATTCAAGCATACTTGATTAAACAAGATGCAGTTTTCCTTTTTAATATTTTTCTCCTTGTTATCAAGCAAGATTTAATGTTGGGTTTGAAAGTTTAGAAATAGATTCAGATTACATAGTTATTACCATAGCGCTTCCAATGTTGCTTCACCTTTCTAATGCGGCTTTTTGTTTTAGTATACATTTTATTACTATTGTTGTTGATATACATTGTTGTTTGTCAGTTGAGTTTATTTTATTATTTTCTTTTGATTTAATTCATAGAGTTTATGCATTGTTGTTTTCATGTATGTTTAAATAATCAACTCTGCTTAAATATACTGAATATATATACACACACATACATTGATAGTACTTTTTTTATAAAAAAAGTACTATAATATGGTTACACACACATGCACATATTGTACTTTTTGTGTATTTTAGTTTTTTTATAGACAAACATTGTTTTATATGATAACACTAATTTTATGAATTTTCCTATAACTCCAAATCTAGATGAAAATTCTTTTACTGAAGAAACCCTTTGTTAAATACTTGCATTTTTTTATGGGAAATAATTTTCAAAATATAATAGATAAAAATAAAACTGAATATTCTTATCTTTAAAAGGTCAACTCGAAGAATAGATAAATATTTTAAAAAGAGAAGAGAAGAAAATCAAGAAATTGTATAAAAGTCGTTGATCTTTTATATTTGATTTGAATTTCCTTTAACCTATTTTAATATTTCACCACTTCCTACTACTACCGATTCTTGAATGATTGATGAACTTTATACAAAAACTTTATCCCCCCCGAGATTTTAATAGCATATAACAAACAGTAAATAACCTTTGCAAGTGAGAAATTCACAATGATAAAATCTTTATGCCTATATTTCTGTTAGTTTCTTTTTCTTCACTTTCAAAGTAAATTTTGTCTTCTTATAGCAACTAGATTTTATCTTGGCAACTTTTTTTTCTCTATGTTTATATGTTTGGTTTTGATTTTTCTACATGAATTTTACCCAACATTCTCACCGTTTGGTTGTTTTGGCTCTTGCTTTTCTTTTCTTTTTTATTTTTTATTTTGTGGTCGTTATACTAATCATCTTCATCAACAAATCTTCATTTCTCTACAGCATTTCACTTAATGAAATGTTTGTATTTTAACCTCTGTGAACTGTAATCAGTAATTTCTTCATGAAAATTTCAATAAGATTTCATCAATATAATAATTACTGTAATGTATAGAAATATATGGATAAAGAAATATCAGAATGGAAATTTATTCTGAAAAACACCTACATGCAATTGATATAGAAATTTTGATAAAAAAATATCATTTAAGGATAAGAGGAATGTTTTACACAAAATATGTATAAAAATCAAAACATAATAAACAATAGATCTAAAAATAACAGGATGAAGATTTATTTAGTAAAGCACCAATATGTGTTTCAACATAGAAAATTTTATATAAATATTACAGTTAAGGATGAGATGAATGTTTCACACAAAATATGTACAAAAATCAAAACAAAGTAAAAAATATATATAAATATATCAGGATGGAGATTTATTCAAAAAGATGCCAACACATGTTTTGACATAGAAAGACAAACCAACAAGATGAATAATACAACCATATTGAATTTTCGGACCCACGTTGAGAAGACCTGAACAAGGAGAAATCTTTCAAGTTATTTGACATGTACTCCTAAACCTGCTTTATTGTATTTTGCAGGAACACTCGAAATTGGCCATCATAAAGTTTCTCAAACCCAAAGTCAATCTGAAACGTAAATATGTTTTTAATGATTTCCAATTCATTATTTCTTATTGCAGTTTTTCATTCTAGAAATTTTGTCGCCAGAAAAAATATTGAATACTTGGTGTTTATTTGAAATCCGAATCAATAATGCATGTTATAGTGAGAATGACAACAATGTAGTAAGCCTTTTAGTTGATTGTTCTTTATTTTATCATTGGATGAAAAGGCTGAGTCAAAAAGAGAGTCAAAATATCAGTTCTTTATTTTCTCAAGTAAATGAAAAGCCAGGGTCAACAGAGGGTTAAAATGTCTGTTCTTAATTTTTCCCAAATGGATTAAAAGGCAGAGTCAAGAGAAGGTATAAATGGAATGACTCAAACCTTAACAGTCATACCCTACCGATTTCACCAAATATTGTAATAGTATATATATTAGATATAATATGGTAACTAAATAGATTTGAAAGCCTAAAATTTTTACGTCTTCTACATTCAGTGTAATATTTATCTATTCCTATGTACAATGTCAAATACAAAATGCAGGTATTCGGAGAGATAGTTATCTTGAAGCCATAGAACTATTTGTAAGAAGATTTTATAAAGTTTCTTTTACAGGATCTTCTAATCTTACCAAAGGATTTATATTTGCAATTCAAGTTACATTCAAAACATGTAAAGATATTAGAAAAGGAATATTTTTATTAATTCGTCATAAGATTCATAAACAATGTGTCATTTATCAACATATATAAATGTGGGAGAGAGACAGAGTGTGATTCTGTAATTTTATATATATGTACAAGAAATCTTGCGTGTCTATTTGGCTGTCTGGGGAATTATCTCTACCAAACTACTTTGCCAATTTTTGGTCTAGAGATTTGAGATATGATATATGATGTATTCAGACCTGTGAAACAAATTCAATTTGGTTTTGAGCCAGAAAAATAACTGTTAAGGGGTCAAACTTGAAAATTTGGATTGTTGCAGGCCCGTAGCATCTGCTGTGTGGGGATGTTGGTGTAAATATAACTGAAGTTTACTAGAATAATTTTCAGCTTTCAAAACATTACAGCCATTTTCTTAAAAAGAGAAACAAAATCTATGATTTACAAAAAAAAGCACAGATCAAAAGGAGCACAAAAGGAGCATCAAAGCAAGGCCAGGCAATACTTCTGATAAGATTTATTTCTATCAGTATTGAATTTATCATAACTATCAATAGTAAATAATTGATTAATTTGTAATAAGTCCCTATATTTAATTTATTAGGATTTTTCTATATTATACATTTTTTCCGTATATACTTAAATAAATTACTAAAAATGTTTTTTTTAGTTTGGAAAAGCACATTGAAGAGAAACAGAATTGCATAAAAGAAATTGTAAAGAAATATGAAGAAGAGAAAGCTTTGCAACTGAAACATGTGTAAGGATTTCATTAATTTTCCACATTTAAACAAAGAAAAACAAAAATGATAAACCGTTGGTTTGTATTCTCGTTTCTCTAAAGAAAAAATACAAACTAATTCTTTTCCAATCAAAATTTAAACATTGTATCACATTTCATAAAGACTTGTTCTGTTAATAATATTTTAATATATTTAATAGAAATTTTAAACTACAAGGGTCATTCCAAAAGTAATGCCTCCAATTTTTTTAAAGTTAAGGAACTATGAAGACAGGAGTGGTACCATTAAAACAAGGGACTTTTTATGCTCCAGAATTTATTTTTCGACATAGTCACCACCATTCTCAATGCACTTTTGCTAGTGATGAACAAGACGGTTTATTTTCACGTCTGGTGCATGCTTGTCACTCACATCTCTGTCACCTCTCTGAAATTGATGAACGCATCTCCTACCTGTGATGACATTGCATTGGCAT
The DNA here is from genome assembly GCA_036873565.1 of Xipholeptos notoides. Classification (NCBI taxonomy): domain Eukaryota; kingdom Metazoa; phylum Mollusca; class Cephalopoda; family Idiosepiidae; genus Xipholeptos; species Xipholeptos notoides. The sequence goes on along the minus strand of JAYKTE010225467.1, from coordinate 8,502 downwards.
TATTAATGTTATTCTCCTTCTTTGGCCATGTTGAAGTGATTCGTCTAATGGTTATGTTGATGTATCCACAAGACAAGATTTTTTTCCCTTATCGGAAAAATAATTACTCAAAAACAAATCTTTTTCAATAAAAATATTCATATATTTGTATTTTCTTACAAAATTTGGGGAGAAAATAAAAGTAAAGTTTTTATCTCTAACTGATCTACAGTGCCCACCCATCATCTTCTCTTACCCTGCCAACATCAGCTTGAGACACGTCTGTCTCCTAGCTCATTCGAAAAACAACTGACTTAGCTAGAAAATTTTAAAACTTAACTAATTCAAAATTAAAAGTCAAACAAATATGAATTTGATTTCCACTATAATTGTTCCCAAGAAATATAAAAAACTCAATTCTTAAGCCTAAAACATGATTGTACTCTATTTACCCGAAAAATGTCAAAACACAAACATCATCTGCCAAGATCAGAAACAATTTACATTTCATTTTTGAGGCTTAAATTTCATTTTGACACTTAACATTTCAACAAGATTCATTAGTTTTATGACTCATCTTACTTAACCAACAATATGTATTATCGTTACACTGATGCACATCCATAAACAGGTTACTTTCTCAGAGTCTTATACTGCCAATATATGCAATAGAGAGATGAAACTTTCAGGTCATGAATGCGTAAATTCAGGCATCATAACAATGCAATTTGCTATCCCCTCTGATCCATTGGAGCAGAATTAGAAAATACGAGGCATTACTTTTGGAACGTTTTTTAAATTATTATAGAAAAACTAAAGAACTTTTTCATTTTTCAAAAAAATTATGTTAAAATGAATCTATTCAATATTTTTATTACAAAATACTCTTGAATTTAAAAAAAAAAATTAAAAGTACTCAAGTATTTTTAGGACTATTTCAAATAATTATGTTACTCCGTTATAGAAAATCTAGTTGATATGACTAGGTTTTAATGCTTAAGGACAGAAAACAGAAGCAAATTCTGTGCAGTAATAATGGCTCAGTTGGTAGGGCATCAGAATTTTATGAAAATAATGAACACAATTTTGATGGTCTGGAGTTTGAGTCCTGATGCAAACTGCATGTTTTAGTCTTTAATCTTCAATCTTAAAAGCGTAGCATGATAAATATATATAAATAATTAAACACAATGATCTTTATTATATAGTGTAGATTAAAGTAAAATTCATTATTTAATTCCGTTGCCATATTTGCTTCCATAAAACTAATTTATTGGCAACCATGATGGTTTAATATTTTTTTTACTTATAGTTTTCAGTTAAAATGAATAATCCCACTCTCGCAATCAACATAGTTCTCATTCATATTTTGGTTTTTATCTTCTTTTTCAGAAACATTTTCGGAAAGCAACTTTTTGAAATATCAAAGAAAATGAAAGAAGCTAAATCATTTTATGTAAGTTTGTTTTTTAATTGTTATAATTTCAATAATCCTTCAAAATATGATCTCTAATAGATAATTATTATCTTTATTTATCCCATTAGGATTACTATATCTGTCTTACCTTTAGTTTTTATTTCAGTTTTTTAGTTTTTATTTTCTTTTATGTTATTCTAATCTTATTTTCACTTGTACCTCCATCTTTACCTTCATCTAACACTTTCGCTGCTAACTATGAAGATCATTTTTCTTATCTCACTCTAGGTGGCAAAGTGCAGAAACCTATGTTTTTCACATGCCAGTGGGCAAATGAGTAGCAGTGAAAGTTTTAAATTCCTCTCGACCTCTTTTATAATTTATCCTCCAATATATTGTGTTTTACTTCGTTTATCTATTTATATAGACTATTTAGTTTTTTTTAATTGTTTGGTTTTTTTTTAACTGGGCTTTAGCGGTGTCTTGGACTGACAGGGGGGCATCTGCTACCCAAAATTAAATAGATTAATGTTTTCCTTCTTGTAGTAGCAGTACCTAGGAGGTGTGTAAAAGTATTCAATATCAGTGATAGAGAGTGTGTATTAGAAAAGTGTAGACATGGGGTGGACAGCCTTTGATGACTGTTAGATTCTCGCATGTGTGTTCATAAATGAACATATATATATTTTTTCATTGTGTGGAGTTTCTTTTGCCTTCTCGATTTAAATTTTATTTTTTAGATTGATGTGAACACTAGCATACTTCAATTAAAAGTCAAATATGAACAGGTAAAATTATAGAGGAATAAAAGACAAATCAAATGAAGTACAGGTTGTTTAAACAATTACATTTGATTTAGCTTAAATTTGCAGTTTTTGAAAAATGACAAGTGCAGACTTTATTTTGATGTCACTGTATATGTGTGTGTGTGTGTGTGTGTGTATACATATATATATTTTTTTTTGCAGCAAATCATTTTTTAAACATTTTAATACATTCCAAATGTTTTTGTGTATCCTGAGCGCTTTCGGACTTAGAACATCTTCAGGGGCTTAGAAATATTAATAGTTTCTTATATGTATTAGATTGGTAAATTCAAGGAAATTTTTTAATGTGTATTATATTAGTAGATTTTATGAAATTAACATTATTTTTTAAGGAAATAAACGTTTTTTACTTTATAACATGATAATAACGTTAGATAATAATCTACCAATATGATACACAGAATTTACCAATATAATACACATAAGAAACTATTAACATTTCTAAGCCCCTGAAGATGGACTGTTTTAAGTCTGAAAGCGCTCGGGATACACAAAAACATTTGGAATATATAAAAAACTTTGCGAAAGATATTAAAAGAAATATACAGAAAATTGAAAGGATTTGTTTTAAAGAACGACAATACATGTCCTTAATGTTTAATGAAACATGTTTAAAATATATACTAATAATAATCTACATATACTTTTTTTTTCTTTTGTGCTTTGGTTGTCTCTTGCTTGTGTGTGTGTGTTAAGTGATCCCACAATAAATCCAGACATCAATGAGATTTGTTTATAAATCTTAATATATTTTTACAATTTTATTTTCAGTAGATTTTGTGCTGTGTTTTTTTAAAATGAAAAACGAAAAATTCTATGTAGTTTTGCTCCCTTTGAATAGATTTTATTAAGGATTTCTTGGAACCCTTTGTGAAAAATACCGTTTCTTCAATGACAAATTTTGTTTATGTTGGAGTTAGATTGTTTTGTTTTTTATCCAAAAGACTTTCTTTCATTGGGAAATAATTAAAGGGAAATAACTCATTCAAAGATTTGTGAGAATTATTGGTCTTGATAATGTTATGCCCATGAAAAACAACAGGTTTTAATATCACAAAGAAATAGCATAAAAATGTAGTATATGTGTTTTGAGTGAATTATTATCATTACAAAATCTTAAGTAGAACTTTCCCAGCTCAGTTGGTCCAGTATCAGAACTCTTAAGATAAAGATAATGAAGGTAATCTAAGGGTCTGGGGTTTAATTGCTCATCAAGGCAATGTTTTTACTTTTAATCTTCATAGTGTGGCACAAAACATACAAATAAACAAATACACATCTGTCATTTTTTATAAGAGACATATACTTTTTTAAATTCATTCATTTTTCAGTAGGTGATTGTTTTACTTTTTCCCCTAACACCTTAGTGTCATTTTTTTGGTTATCTTTTTTGTTCTTTCTACAAAATAGCAGAGATAATTCTGTTCTTTGATGAAAAATTTATGAATTGCTAAAAGGAATCCAAACTGAATCTTCTCAACAATATTTTCATCTCCTAAGCAATGATGCATTTGTTGTACTTAATACTCTTGAATACCAAAAAGATCATTCATTTTATAAAGACTTCAATGAAAATAATACTAATAACAAAATCTTAAGATGAACTCAGTTTATTTTTCTTTGAATTTTGTCTTCAGAAGTAAACATTAGGGGTAAAAAAAATTTTGAAAGATGTGTTTGTTAACCCCCCAAATCCTATTCACACATACTTGTGTTGTTTTCTTCTTCTTCTTCTTCTTGCTTAGGAAGTTGAAAGAGTAAATTGTAAAACGAATAAGAGAAAATGTTGTTGTTTTTTTTGGGGGGGGGGGCACACTTTTTTATTTAAGTTAACTATTATTTGCTGGCAAGGTTCAAAATTTATCTTTGATTTATTCAATGCCTCATAGAAGGAAACTATAGAATTGTAAACTAACTCTCTCTCTCTCTCTCTCTCACTCTCACTCTCACTCACTCACTCTCACTCTCACTCTCACTCACTCACTCACTCACTCACTCACTCACCAATGATAAAATTTCCATATGTTATTCCCATAATATCTGGAAGCAACAGAAAAGGATGAAAATTAAAAAATATTTATCACACAGCTAATGAACAGATTTAAAACTTTAATAATTCATTTCTAGGATGAATAAACCAATGTTTAGAAGTCAAGCACAAGCATTGTTAATATGACCTTCAACTTTAGGATAAGGCATCTGGTAAATCTCAAAGCTAGTGTCAGGATATGTGTGATCAAACCTTATTTCCATATTAAAATAGGGGCAGGATCAAAAGATCCCCAGAGTTTTATAAAAGTAGCTGATAGCTTAGAATAAGTGGAGTAAGAAGAGTTGGAGTCAGAAGAGAGTTGGAATTCAGTTTTTCACAGGGGTTTCTCAGCCTGTGGTTCCCACTTTGGGGGCCAGGGGCCCAGCGCCAATGTTAGGGCCAAAGTTTATCATGCACCAAAACTGCACAGAAGTGCACAGGAGTGCAGCGGGTGCCAGTTCATATTAAAAGATAACTTTTCCTGTATATTTTAGGAACAAATGAAAATCTTATATGAATTTATTAATGAATATATATTTGATTGAATTCTATTCCTATTTTATGTGGATAGTTATCTATGAAGTATTTAAATTTTTTAATTATTTTTAATTTCAATATTTTTAGACTGAAACCAATATTTTCAAGGAGATTGAGTTGATTGAGAATAAGAAAAAAGAACTGGAAAGTCAAAGTAGGTTTTTTCATTTATTTATTTATTAGTAATTTGATTAAAATGTTCAATTCATTTTTTTTTTTTTCAAACTTTCTTTTCATTTTAACTATTATAAAGGTAAAACTTGAATACCCAACTCATTAATCAATGGTTTTTAGTTATACAACATCTTCAAAAGGGATCTAACCAGACAAGCAGATAGATTTTACTTTAAAATATCTACCTTAAGTATAAAGTGCTGATAATTTTTTACTCACTTTCATACTTGCACACATACATGTGTTCATACATTCTAACATATATTTACTTTTTTGTTGATGCATAATGTTTTTATATAAATGAAAGTAAAAAACATAAACATATAGAAAAATGTAAACAGCTTAGTCCGCATTTATGGATGAAAATCAAAGTTTTGTAGTTACAGAAGCCCCAAAATAACATGATATTGGACAGCCACCCTGCATTCATTAACCTTAATACAGTCTAATAATAGTAAACCAACTGTAAAAAATGACTTTATAAGCTTGTTTGTGATACACATTTATATATTTTGTTTGTTATCATTTAAAACCTTTAAAACCTAACTAGAATTTCTTCTACTGATATAAAAATTCATATATTACACAAGTATCATTTGTGTTTGTCTAATGTTATCAGACTTAAATAAATTCCTTTCAGATAATTCTTATAAAGCAAAAGATCCAGCATTAAATATCCTATAAGAAATGTTATATATCAATAAACAAAGAAAGCTAATTAGAATTTTTTTTTCCCTGATAAAAGCTAAGGTCATCAGATGTCTAATAAAATGAACAACAAATGCATTCCTCTATCCTCTCTCCCTTTTCTAAATAATGCCTTCTTTTATTTGTTCAATTAGAATTTGTTCTTTCTCTTCAGTTTGATTAAAAAAAAGATTAAAAAGACATTACTTATTTATAGTGAATGCTGTATTGTAATGACTTTATCTATTGACGACCTAAAGAAAACTTTTTTCTATTTTATTGTTTGTTGGACACAGGTTTTTGTTCATTTCATTTTTTGGGTTTTTTTTCTATTTCCATAGAAATCACTAAAATTCATGATTAGAAAAGAGTTATTTATTTCCTCGACTTTCTGAAAATATCTGTACAACTTGTGTAAATGTATGAAGACGACAAGGTGATAGAATGTCTCAATTGACACCTGAGATTCCTAACACAAATGCCAAATGTCTGTGGCAAATGATTCTACAAAGAGGCCAATTACACTTCTATAATTAGATAAACAGATGTGCCATTCCAATATTTTATAAACATTATTTACTGACTTCTTTCAAACCTATTGAAAATTGTATTTGAAACTACAAAACATGGCACATTATTGAAATCAAAGTAGAAATGATGACAGCTTTACAGATAACCATGGAAGAATATGAATCTAGTTTTGTTTTCTACTTATTACTTTATCGATAATTTGTGATCATCATCCTCATCTTGCAGCCTCAGCCGAGTGAGGATTCACTCCACCTTTCCAGTATACCCTATCAGTCATAGCTGTTATAAGGTTTTTCTTGGCAATGCTGCCTGGTAAGGTGAACTTCTGAGACTGCTTGAGTGATGATGAGGGTCTCCATAAAACGAACGACGACACAACTTTATCTGAGGCATGTTAACAGTGTCCAGCAAATTGTACTCGTCTCTTTTTGACTAAGGTTGATATTCTAGGTATGTCACTGTATATCATTTCAAAAGTTGGATGTCTTTTCCATGAAAGATTTAATACTCTTCTGAGAAGATGGATATAGCATTCATCTAGGAGGCGGTCTTGGTTAACAGAAAGAATGGATGAATGAATAAATGATATTCTTCATAAGTAAATTAGATTCTGGCACAATTAATATTTGTTGAATCATGGTTTTGATTTCATCTTGTTGTACTCTATGGCCTTTTTCAAGGATTCCTTGTTGATCTCAAAAACCGACAAGTTGAATTTAAAAACCTTGACAAAAATGCAAGCTGAAAGTTTTATTTAATTCACTCAAACAAATTGTTTTCATTCTGTTTGAGGAAGCTGCAGATTTAGTCCCTGATTACAAGTGGGAGTAACTGCAAATTCTGAATCTAGTCATTCATTTAAAAAAAAACAATCTGTATTGGTTTAATAGATAAAGGACTCACTTCATAGTTCACTAGAGATTCCACAAAAAGCTTCCCAATATCAAATAGTAACACCCTTAAATGGACAGAGAGCATATTGGCTGAAGCATTGTGTATAACAATAAAGATAAGAACAAATATTCAATCTAATTAAGACTAATTATGAAGCTTCATCTCAGAAATTTACACAAATAAGGGTAGCACCAATTTACCATGATCTCATAGAAACCTGGATGTAAAGTTAACCCTAGCAAGTTTTAAACATTTTGAGAGACTTGGCTTAATTTAGAAAATTAAAAACTTTTAAGCCATTTAAAGATATTTTTTTATTTATGTTTTTATTTTTTCAAAAAGTTACATGATAAATGTTATTTTTCTGAAATGACATTTAGGTGTTTTTTTTTTTTGGGGGGGGGTTAAAAATTTCTTCTAATTTGAACAATCTTCTGAAAAAATATTTCAAATGGCTAGTTCTATTCTTGTTTACTCAGCAACCGATTAAAAACTAATCTTATTCTTCTTGAACTTTTAACAAAATGATTTATTTAAGGCCAAGCATTCATAGTCGCAACTATCTTTTGCTAAAATTAGTTTTTCAAGAAATTAGCTTATTATGAATTCCTCTTCTTATTGAGACTCTTTCTTTCTTTTTTCCTCGGAATATATTTATGTTTCTTGGTGTCTTATTTTCTCTTCTTTCTTCTTTTTTATAGAAGAATCCAATAATAACACATTTCTGCTTTTGACGCTCATGCCATGATAAGTTTGCCTTCTTAAAATATCATATCATCTCAATCAATATCCGTCAGAAAGCGAAATATTAAAGTTAGAAGCAAGAATGATTGCTTGCTCACTTGAATAACACCACTCCAATTTTTATGATATATTTTTCTTTCCTTTTTTTTAAGGTGGGGGTGGTAGAGTGGGTAGCATTACTTTTGCAACAACTCTGATTGTTACAATATATTTAGAATATATATATGGGATGGTAGGAATTCAAACAAAGCCACTTATAAGCCGAGTTTCCACCTCATCATCAACCCAGATTTTGAGTAACATGTTGACAGCTCTTACATTTCATTTTAGTTTCAGTTGCAATTTTAACCAAACAAAATAACACTGCTAAACTTTATTATCTTAATGAAAAAAAAATACTTCAGCTGAGATAACCACTTGGACACATCTTTACTAAACTGAATATTTTGTAATAGTTGTTGAAGAAGCAGTCATTATTCTAATTGTTGAAAATGGAGTCATTATTTTAAATGTTGAAGAAGTCATTATTTCAATTGTTGATAAAGTGGTCATTATTGGTCCCCCGATATTTATTGAGGGGGACTTATGTTTTGAGGCTCGTTCGTTTGTTCGTTCGTTCGTTCGCGTTTTTCTCTGCAACCATCCGTTCAATTTTTCTGAAATTTTGCATGAAGTTGTAA
>JAYKTE010225246.1:0-12144 GCA_036873565.1 Xipholeptos notoides | reverse complement strand
TTATTATTTTTTATTTATTTGTTTATTATTATTATTATTATTATTATTATTTAAATAAGTTAGCATTTAGATTTAAAAAACGTTTGGAATAAGCAAGCAATCAAGTTTTCACATGTTATTGTCATTTATAGGTTAGTCTTTAGAAACACTTTTCTTTTTATTGTTTAAAAACATTCCTTTTTTGTTCATTCTAGCCTTGATAATGATTTGTATAAATCGAAACGTTGAATGTCGGCTGTTTAATTAATAATATATTATTAATATATTGTTATTGTTATTATTGTTGTTTTTAATATTATGTATTTGTCTTTCATTTTCTTTCTATGTATCTTTTAATTTTTGTTTCTTCATTTCACATTGTTTTCTCTCTCTTTCTCTTTGTATGTGTACATCTTTCTTTCTTTCTTTCTTTCTTTCCATATAGTCTTCAATGTTTTTGTCTCATAATCTTTTTTATTATTTGTCTCTTGAATTTAATTTTTAATCCGTCTTCTCTGTCTATACTCATTTCTCTCATTTAATTTCCTTCTTCCCTCTCTTCTTTTCATTATATGTACCTCCCTACCTTTTCTCTCTCTAATTTTTATTAGTCCCTCTTTTTCTTAACTTGACATGCATATATTTCTGTCTTTCTATCCATCTTTTTATAATCAGTATTCGTTATAATTGAATAGTTAGTTGGCCAATCTGGTTTTGTCAACACCAGTTGCTGTTCGATATCTTGTCCAGGTGATTAATGTAATGTAGTTTAATGTTATGCTAAAGACCAGGAAAACATATTTGATTTAGATGGAACAACTATTATCTGCCATGTCATGAGGAAAACCTTCCTTTTCAAATATGTGTAGATCTAGTGAATAACTGGTATAATTCTATTTAAATATCTTCCAAACATGTTTTTCCCTTTTTTAAGTCACTTATCGTGTCAAATCAAAATTAAAGCTACTTAAATTCTTGAGAGAAAAAAAAGTGGACTAGTAGGAGTACTTGGCATTGTGGCATCTCATTTCTTTTTGACACATGCTTTGTTATCTTGGCTTTCATGCATTATCATGTTTTCCATTTGTATCTACTTACAAACATCAAAGAGGATGAAAATATATGAAAAATTTAAGTATATGAAAATAGAAATATATGAATATATATATTCAAACTATGAATTTAGTCTACATATTTCTAAATTGAATTGATAAAGTTAAATGTAATTCTCTATAATTTTTCAAAGAGTTGCTTCCCCTAATAGAAATCTCTCTGTAAACAATTGGTACATTCAATTTTGATTTTTCAGTATCTGAAAACATTAAAATGCAGTGGTATCTTTCCTTTAGAAACTTACTTGTTATGCAACAATAAATGTAGATAAACAAATGTGTGTTTAAAATTCTAATACTTAAGTATTTTCCATATATGTCATTGATTAAAGTAAAATTTTAATATTAAAGAAAAAATAATCTCATTAAAAAGAATTGAATATTTACATCCCATAATTTGAACAACATGATAACATCTTTAAAATACTGTTTTTGAATAATTCATTTTCTCTCTTTCTTTTTGTCATTTTAGAATTTATTCAGAGGCCACAACATTAAAATTTAATGGCCTTTTTTGCAATAAAAAAAAGAAAGAGAAACTAGCTCTGACAAGTAAATAGCAGGAGAATGGAATATAGATTTTAAAAATGCATCTATCTTGTTTCATGTCTATAAGCATTGACTTAGATTCATATTAAAAAAATGATAGTGCAAGACTTCAAAATACTTTTAAGACCTGACTTAATTTCTACTTTCTGTATATTGATCCTTAAACATTATTAAAAAAAATAAAATTTTTAGGCTCTTGGAGTTCTCTTCCTTAGTTGTGATCAACAGAAAGTTGGTTATGTCAGGACCCAATTATCCTTGGGCTAGGTGACCATAAGTCTCCTTCAGCATATTCTAGTATGGTGACCTCCATTCACCATTATCTTCATTTATGTTTAGGGCTTTATATAATTTATGTTAAAAGGATATGTATTTATTATAATAAATACATTTTCTCTCTTCCTCTTCCTCTATAGGTAGATAGAAAGAGAAAAAGAAAGATGCAAAAATAGATTGATAGATAGACAGTAAAAGAAAAAAAAGCAATAAAGGGGTAGAGATAGATAAATAGATGGATATAAATAAATATGGAAAGTAGATAAATAGATATAAATAGTATTAGGGCTGGAGAGATATACAAAATCTTAAAGCATTAGAGATTTAAATAATTCCAAAAATCTGATTTTCCATGTTAAATATGTGTAAAGATAGTAATTACATTGACCTGGAGAGCTGGAAAAACATACAATATTCTAGATTATTAGGGTCTCCTGTAATTACAAAAATGCTATTTTAATAAATATCTGCTTGCAAGAAAAATGTTTTTATCTATAAAGAATTTGGTTTTATTTTTTATAACCTATATTATTTTCATGTGACCGATAAGAAATTTAAACTAATTTTTGACTTGTTGATCAGATTCATTGTTAGTTCAAACCCATTTTAGACCCGGCTCAACTTAGCAAGTACAAATTTAAGTATTTCAATTTCATTCTTAACAATTACTTAGTATAAGCAGTCACTATAAAATCTTATTTTATTCTTTTTAGTTTATGAAATTTATAAACTCCATTGAAATTATTCAAAGATTCTAAGGTCTTAAAAATAGACTGGTTTCTACTTCCATCCATCTTCTTATTGAAAAAAAAATCCACTCCCTTAGATAAACAAATATATTCTTTTACTGTGGCCTACATTTTTTAACACATTGGAGGGGGATGGAGGTAAGTCTGTATGGGCTAAGCTGCAATGACTTTGAAAATTGTATTAAGTTGCTAACAAAAGAAAGATGTTAACATTGTTAAAAAAAGAATTATGTTTATCTTCTCTCTGTAAAATTTAAGATTGATCCTTTTTTTGTCACCCTACAAAAATGGCTCTAAATGTAACAACATTTGTCAAAAGTTTCCCCATTCAGACCAGAATTCAAAATCACCCCTATTGACCTGGGATTGTATGCAATTTCTTATAAAAAAAGACCAACTGAACAAAATAGTTTCTAATCTTACTTTTTCACATAGGATACCCTGCTAAGAATCTCAAGAAGTCACAAATTCACACAAAATTTCAGAATAAATAGTGTTATTTATCTATTAATTTTTTTTGGTGGACTGTTGTCCTCATCTTACATAGTTGTAATTTTCATTATGTTTCGGCCAACTTATCTGCCGGCCTTCATCAGGTGATTAATCATGACACCAGATAGGAACTCTGAGTCTTGTAATGATATTCCCAGCAACTATTGTTTTCCGTAGTTGTTGTCTGTCACACCATGTTTTAACCAACTAAACCTCTGGCCTGCTTGGGTAGGAATTGAAACCCCTATATTCTGACAGTGCTCACCTGGAACAGTAGAGACTCAACACCTCTATCTGTTGCGCCACAGGCCCCAAAGGGCGATCAAATTTGGATATTATGGTCTTATAAATCTAATTATTGTTATATTTACAATGATTTAGCCAATTTAAACATTGACTGCCAATGGCTGGTAAATGCTAAACCTGGTAACCTTTCTTTTTTATCAAACTTGGAGATTTTTGTCAAACTCAGGAACCTGCATGGAGTTTTAAATAAAATCCTTTATTTATTCCATGGAGCTAAACTTCTATTCCATCAGTGATGACTTGGTAGAAGTATTAATTGGTTTTGTTACATAACCTTTAGTTTGCTCTTTCTATATTGGACAGCTTTCTTGAAGGCTTTCTAAATCATGCTGTTGATTTTGTGGTCTAATATTCCAGATTCTCCCTTTATTGATTGGGCCATGGTCTTTTTACTTAATACAGAGTTAAAAATAATAAATTAATAGATTCATGAAAGATAAGAGAAGGTTCTTTCACAAAAATGGTTATTCTGTAATTTTTCTTTGCCTTGTTTTGATATTTGAGATATAATTGTATGTACCATCCTAGCCACCGAAACTGTGTTATCACCCCTGTTGGGGCCTGATGAAGACAGGGTAAAAGCATATTCAATCGCACATTGTATGTAGAAAAACGTATAATTGACATTCAATTGGACAGAGTAATGAAGAAAAAAGTATTATTCACCCATTAACATTTTGGTTATAACTCTACCACCCACAGCCATCTAGGAAAGGATGCAGAAATATCAATTTGTACAACATGTAAAGAATAGCAACCAGATAAATACATGCTACTTCATCAGATAAAACTGATGGCCCTTGAAGCAAAAAACTATCAGGTCAATGGAATCTAATAGGAATCTCCTAAAATCTATAATACAAACATAGCCTAAAACTATCTCATAGTATCTATCTAAATTATATGAAATACCTCCACTTCACATATCCTAACTTGGAACAAGATTTTCTGGCAAGAAATAGCCCAAAAACATTTAATAGGCTTTTAAATTCAACAATCAATCCATTCCATCTTTGCATTAGAACTGAATGGTATAAAAAGGCCTTAGAATTGATCGTTCTTAAAATGCATTAGAATTTATATCTATTAAAACTTATTGAAACTTGTTACAATAAAGATGTTTTACAATTTATTACTATGAAAATTTATTGTTTTCTTTTTTCTTTTTTTTAAAGGGGCCGGAGATGATGCATCCAGTTGTGCACTGATGTTGGAAGTTCTTCGTGCTTTGTCACAAAGATCTACCCCTTTGCGTCACAGCATTATATTCTTATTTAATAGTGCTGAAGAAAACATGTTACAGGTAAAATGTGTTTTATAAAACTTTTAGGGGTCCAATTTTTCGTTTTTAAAAGAATCCTATTTATGATGTGTTGCAATCAACACTCACAACGGAAATAATAGCTTTATCACAAAATTGACAGTATCTCATTTTTGCGTGAACAGATTTTCATGAAACTTAAAGAGAAATCATAATATATTATGGCAACACTGTTATTTAAAAACAAAAAATTTGATGTGTCCCTTGATTGCTGCTTTTTCAAGTTTTTTCTATTTTTGAGGTGAATGACAATAATAGCTTCTTGTATATTCCATTAAAATGGGACGTGGAAAAGCTCTCACTGGCAAGAAGAATGAAATTATCAAAGAATCTGCTAAAAGCACCTCTCCTGATGTTATTGATGAGAAAATAAGAAGCCATATTGACACTGTGAGAAATGAGCATCATCAACGTTTAAGACCTCAACAACAGGGAAGGGGCATTATGGTATGGGCTGGTATCATAGGAGATAGTCTTGTAGGTCCTATCAGAGTACCTAATGGCATGAAAATTACATCTGCATCATATTGTAACATGTTAAAGGATGCATGGCTGGACGACATACCTCTTTCCTTGTTGTAAAACTTGATTTTCATGCATGTCAATGAACTTTCTCACTCTGCTTGTATTACTACAGCATTTTTGGCCTCTTTGGGGTTCCATGGAGAAAAACTGATGGTATGACCACCGTGCTCTCCAGATTTAAACCCAATTAAAAACTTTTGGGTCCTTCTCAAAAGAGACATTCACGCAGATGGAAGGCTGTACACTTCAAAATCTGCCTTGTAGGATGTAGTTGTTAAGGGTAGGTCCACCTTCTAAAATAAAGAAACTAACTAGTTTGGTAGATTCTAGAGGACTATTGAAGTTATTAAACGTCATGGTGGTCATGTTATCAAATAAGACACTTTTTGATTAATAAATAAAGTAAATTTTTAATGAAAGATTTCTTGTTCCATTCATATTTTTCTCATCTCTGTTGTTTAATTTCACCCCTTAGGGGATATAAATTTATAAATATTTAGCTTTTTCAATTAAAAAGCTATTACTGCCATTCAGTCAAAATAGATAAAATTTACATAAATCCCAATTTTGCAAAAACTAAAATGAGTTGTTTTAAATTTCAAAGACATTATAAAAATCATAAGTCAAAGTGTCTGTGAAATTTTCATTGAAATCCATAGCCAAATAGTCGAGACATAGTCAATTTTGTGATAAGCTATTATTACTTCCGTTCTGATTGTAACATACTTCTTGAAATCAGAACAACTGAAATGCTGTAGGTTGAAAAATGAAAACTGCAATGAAACTTTGTATGAACTACTTTGATGTAATACACTTATCCTATTTTACAACAAAATCCAGTTTTTATTAAGATTAGGACATGCACATTAATCTTCACAAGTAATGGAATATAACATTTTTTTTGTTTTATATAAGCGTGATTTAACTTGACGAATATGTTAGATGCAACTGTTTAACATTAAAACGAGATTCCGTGAAACACTAAGACATTTATTGAAACAGGAGTTTATTAAATGTCCAATTTTTCTTGTATTGAACAGTTCATTTAAATGCCATTGAAATAGTTGGCCTCAGATCAGTGAGAGGGGGCCATTATGTGAAAAAGCTGTTGAAAGGAAGGCCCCGAAACGTTGCATATTCTCTCCTGATGACTGGATACTATCTGAAGGTTGAAATATAAAAAAATGGCCAATACTTATATACAATTTTACAATTAATAAAAACATGATTACATACAAGCCTACAAGGTAAACTGTTTTTTTCAATATTTTTCAAGGGTTTAGTCCCAAAATTGGCAGAGTAGTTTGGTAGAGACCGCAAAGGTCGAATCTTTCAAGTTTGACCGCTTGGCAGCTAAATTTCCGACCGAAAACCAATTAAAAAGCTTGCCCTATGTCTGAATATCCTGAATGTCAAATCTGAAGTCTTCAGGTTATCTATTTTATTTTTAGTTATTTATTTATTTATTTTTAAAATAAATTAACACTTAGATGTAGCAAATGTTATAGCACTTTATTATTTTGCGTCATGTTGGAACAAGTAACATAACATTTTTAGAGACGCTTTTCACTTTTCTTATTTCTTTTTTTTATCGTAAAAATATTCACTTAGATGTTTTTTTGGTCCATATATTTTATTTTGAACTAAACAATTTTAAGCCCTGATGAGGTTTTCATTGACTGAAATGTTTAAGTGTCAGCTTTTTGAAATAATATAATATTACTAGAAATGAAACTAAACAAAAACAAAGAACCCACCACAAGAATCTCTTAAACCAATATAATTTTAAATTTTTATTATCTTACTCTTTATCTTTTCAGGCCAGCCATGGTTTTATAACTCAACATCCTTGGGCAAAAACAGTGAAGGCCTTTGTCAATTTGGATGCTGCTGGGGCAGGAGGTTGGGAAATAGTCTTTCAAGCTGGTAAAAATATTTTAGTCAACAGTTTTACATTTCTATTTATGTTTTTGTGTATTATTTAATTTACTGCCAAGAAATTATTTAAATAGAGAATAATATTCCCTAAGTTGAAAAGTAACAGTCTGGAGTAAAATGGCTTCGAAATAAAAATTAGTATTACATTTGAGAAATTGTTTAAATAGAAAATAAATTTCCATCAATGAAAAAGTATCAGTCTGGATTAAAAGAACTTCAAAATAGAAATTGGTGTTACAGTCGTGTAATTGTTTAAATATATTAATAATAATCCTTTTTAACATAAATCCAAGTTGGCAGTACCTGTTAGGGATATTTTACCCCAGTTCTGACTTCAGTACTACATTCTGCTGTAGGGAAAATTGCTGAAACCAAGAAAAGAGCTTACTGTTGAAACATCTCTGTATTTGTATGTTGTGTGGAATCAAGCTGCCAAGGAAAAAAAAAAAATCAAAATGGTGGTATCCACAAGTTTGATGTTGAATGATATCCCAAAGTAACATGGACGCCCGTTGTTTGTATGCAGATTAGGTGGTCCTTGCCTGCATAAAAGCAGGCCGTTTGGAGAACATTGGGGATTGCTGGAGGAGGATCCTGAAAGACTGTTGTTGCGTGTTTGTTGAGCTACTTTATTTTTTTTCATTTTGGCACATCTGCTATGTTCTAACTTTAAAAATGATTGTCTGTCTTGTTTTGTATTTTGTATGCTAACTGTTTCTTTGCTCCAGCCTTGAATCTCCGTCCATTAGGTCACCTCTACTCTGTAAGTTTGCTATAGAGGCAGTGACTATGGAGCCAATATGAAACATATTGCAGATGTTTAATCATTTGCAAAAGTTAAACTCAGAAAGAAATATTTATGTATTCAGTTATAACCTTCTGATACGATAATGTCAAATATTTAATTATTTCATTCACTTTCTTCCAGGACCACAGCATCCATGGTTGATTCAAACATATGCCCAATCTGTGAGTTATCCTTTTGCATCCATTTTGGGTCAAGAAATATTTCAAGGAGGTTTGGTTCCATCGGACACAGACTATCAGATCTTTCACAGATATGGAGAAATACCTGGTAGGAAAAAAAACAACAAAAAACAAAACAAAACAAAAAACAAGTTCTATCCCACCAGTTTTTGGCCCTCTGAGTGTGGGCCTTTTTCTCTCTTTCTTTCAGAGAGCTTTTCTCTCTCTCTCTATCAGACTGTTTTTTTAATCTCTCTTTTTCTAGGAGAGAAAAAAAATAATGTTAGCATCCTGAGAAATCAAAACTAAAAAAACAAAAGAATATCAAAAGATAATTTTTAGTTTGATATGTGGGTCTTCCACAGTTTTAAAAACAACGTTTTTTGGAGGGTTTTTGTATTCACAAAATGTTTAAAAGTGAATTTTGAAGGCCTTGTCAATGGAGTGTATTTATATGATTTCATAAATCCTGAAAAATGTACTTTTTTTAAAAAATGTAGTCTTTAATTTGATCTTTCTAAAAATGTAAAAATTATGAATTGGAATTCTGTTGTTCAAATGATTTAACTTCTACCCTACACAAAAAAAATAAAGAGAAAAAACATTTTTCTCAATTAATTCTTTAATAATTAAAGTGTTGAAAATTTCAGTAAAATTAGATAATTACTTGATTTTTGCAAATTGAAAATCGAAAATATTAAAGAAAAACATGTTGTTACCTTTTCTTTGCTTCAGCGGACTGACTTTATTTTTTGTCTTGTAAATTTTAGGTTTGGATATTGCCTATGTTTCGAATGGCTATGTTTACCACACGAGAAACGATCGTTCTGAATTCATTGAACCTGGTTGTTTTCAAAGAGGAGGTAAGAAATAAACCCGACTCATTTGCTACAAATTGAAAGTTGTGATTTTAAACCAATGTAAGGAAGACAACCCATTGCGGTAAATAGTTGCTTTAATGTATTTTTCTCCCTTACACAAGACTGCCGATAAATAGAAGTAGAGTGGAAAAAAAGAATTGAAACTATTAAAAAATGATAGGTTCACAACAACAGAAGGAGAATTAGAATTATTTTCGAATCTAAAAATTTAAGATTTAAATACGTTTTATAAAAATTTGGATATTTTAAAAGATTTCAGTAAATTTTGATATAATTTTAATATTTTCAGGTGTTTTGGTAAATATTTTGAAATGCACCTAAATTTCTTAAATAAGGCTTGCTAACTGGTATTATTTTGAAAATTTTTATTTTTATTCTCTTTTGTATTTTTATATACATATTGTTTTGTTCGTCTAAGTTTCTAAAATGAGGCTTGATAAATAATATTTATTATTATTATTATTTATATTGTTTAGACTTCTATTTATCTTTATTTACAATGTTTTGGCTGACGTGCCCTATGGCCTTTCAACCAATTTGACACTCTTTATATTGAACTTGTTTCAATTTCAATGATGATTTTTTCTTTTAAAAGGTGATAATTTGAAATCCTTGTTGGAGGCCATTGCATTGACACCCAAACTGTCTAACCCTGGTGCTGATAGTCATGGAGACATGGTCTTTTTTGATCTAGTTGGTATAGTCATGATTGCTTATCCAAAGCGAATGGCCGTGATCCTTAATGTTGTCATCATTGTATTAGGAATTTTAGCAATTCTAAGGCGAAGGATTGCATCTGGTCCATCGCGAATGGGTGAGTTGGGACCAAATGAGATTTCATTGATGTGTATTTATTTATGATGTGGATATGCAAGGGTTTATGAGATCATGTATGTGAATATGTATGTGTGAAAAGGGTTGTCTATGTAAGTGTTTATCTGGGTATCTATGTGTAGATGTTCTTGTGTCAAGGTCAGTATTTAATAGTTATATAGATTTGTGTGTGTGTTTTATATAAAGGTGGGCATGGAAGTGCTTATGTGAGTATATGTCTGTATAAGATGTGTTTATGTAACTATTTACTCAATTGAGCACAGAATTACGATTTATGTCATTTTTATGTGCTAGAGTTTTTTTAAAAAAGATATTGTCCTTCACTAAGATTAATTGCTCTGCTGAGTTAATGAACCTCATTACAGCCTTCCTGTAGCAACTCCAACTGAATGCAATGTTTTGATTGGAATTTGAATTCCTACTGTATGATTCTAAAATTCAAGAGTTAAACCACTTGTCCACTGCAATTGATGTATGTGTATATGTTGATATGTAATTGCATATGTCAGTATGTATCTACATAATATATAAGTGTACTAGTTCGTATATGGAGGTGTATATAATCTTATATGTGAGTATTTGTTTAAAGATAGGTTTGTATAAATTTATTTATTTGTTTGAAGTTGTGTATGTGGTCTGAATTAATTTTGCATAACTTGAAACATCAAATTTTTTTGTTTTTTTTTAGATTATGATTTATTCTCTTTTACCCTCAGGCATTTCCAATTCCACCTATGTACGACGTGTGATTCAAGCCATTCTAGGTTTGTTCTTCATGTGGACCTGTTTAGTCCTGGCAATTTTAGCCTCGGCTTTTCTCCTTGTGAAGGCTGAGCGATCAATGTCCTGGTATAACCATTCCATCAACATCTTTTGGATTTTTATTGCCCCAGGCCTGGCTGGTGCAATCACAGCATTAATCTCAATGCTAAAAATTATGGCCAAAGTAAGTAAAAATGCTATTAACTTTATATTGAATTAAAAACTTACACTTTAAAAAAATCGTCTTTTTAGACATTTTTTAACATCACCACTCTGATAAAGCTGAGTTAGTTAGTTTTAATCTAATTTTTCTTTATCAGAGCATGACAAATTTATTCAAAATATAATTTAAAAAATATCTTGCCCAAAACTCTGTTTTTAAATATACATGGTTTTAACTTATTTTTTACAGAAATTGAAATAAAAAACAAACAAAAAATAAACAACAAACACTCAGCTATTTATTTTAAGTTATTTAGATGCACCAATGGAAATGTCAAGGACATAAACGAGTTTAACCCACTTTTATATATCTGAAACTTTTAACGGGTCCAGCTAGTTATTATTATTCTCATAATTGCTACATTCACAAGATTTTGAATGATATATTTTTCTGCCTTAATCATAAGCTGTGGAATTTATCTGGGGAGTCAAGTGTAATCCTGATTGTGGGTAGAAATACCTGATAATACTTAACATAAAGTGACATAGCACCAGTTAATGTGGACAATTCACTCCTGTGGATTGATTAAATGTTTTGGTTTGCAGTTTTAAGAAGGCTAGATACCTGAGTTCCCATTAAGAAAAAAGTCAAGTGCATTGTGAGTGTAGCCATAAAGATGAGAATAGTAGTTTTAACAGTTTGAATGATAATGATTCAATTTTGAATAAAATCTAAAATCTAAACCCAACATTTACAATAAATCTGATTCCAAAATCTGTTATGTAGATAATGTTATTTAGAGGAAAGATATTTAAACAAGGCTAGTTAATGAGTTGGTGTTTTGAAGGTGTACTGAATAGAACTATCTCTAGCTATAGTTAAGCTATTTAGTAGTAGTCATGAAACTATGAAGTTAATAGAAGGGCAAGATGGCTCCAATAGTAATTACTTAAGTATCTTCCACTTGTGTTTAGGTAAGGGAGGTTTAGAATTAAGTAGTTAAGTAAAAAACAATGGACACTTGTGTCATCTGTCAAAGCTACCAGACTAATTTGACTATATTATGAATCACAATCAGGTGATCTGGGTCATGTAATTGCCATTCATTTCTCTCTTGCTCATGATCATTATGAACTAGAGGCAAATGAATGACCACAACATCCCAACTCCAACAACCAACTTAACAAACCAAATAAGCCAAAACAAAAAAAAAAATTAAACCAATAAACAAATTCCTCTCTAAAACCTATGTGACCTTAAATAACCAGAAAAGGTTGAAAGGTCGTTAAAC
>JAYKTE010225245.1:0-21596 GCA_036873565.1 Xipholeptos notoides | reverse complement strand
ATATATATATATATATATATATATATATATATATATATATTTGCTGGGTTGTTTCTCTTGAATATTTATCATTAGTTGGTCTTTATTTCATCCTGACACTCTGGACTTAATTATATCAATTACTTTGCAAATGAATTTAGAGAAGCCAGACAAAGAGTGAATCATTTTTCATGTTTATTCTATTAATGATCCAAATATTTAAACTCATTTTTTATTTGTATCTTTTATTACTAGGTTTTTAAATTTTCCTTAGTAATTGCATGAATTTTTGTTTGAAGACAAAATTGTTTATTATCTCTCGATAAAATTGAATAAATAATTTATTCTAAAATTCTTTCATTTAGAATCTTTATTCAAACTTAATTCTTTGTATTATTTATTAGCATTTAATTTGTTTTTTTATTCTGAGATTCTTATGCTAATATTCATGATGGATTGTCTATGTCTATTATCTAGTATATTTAATATATAAATCTTTGTTGCATTTATTCATGTGTTTAGAAAAAGATAAGAATCTATTAGAAACAAAACATTTTATACTGTGTTCAGGCTTTGTAGTTTGTTTTCATTTTTCATAATGAATATGTTGGCTGTTTTATTGTCTTCCCTTCAAGCTGGCATTTTTAGTAGAGTCTTATCCCATGTTCACTTAGGAGAAACTGCCACATCATCAAATTAGTTTAAAATATACTTCTTGCATTTTTATGAGCATATACTATAACTTTGTTTTACATTCTTAACATTTTCTTAATTTTTTTAGATGTTGTTCATATTTGAATTGTTTTAATTAGTGTGCAATAAGAACTTGTTTAGCTTTCTATTGTAATTCAGGCATATTTCATTAAAAAGAACTTTAATTTTCCATTTTAATATTTTTAATTCAATTTTTTTTAACAAGAAACAGACTCTCTGGGTAAAGTTTATATTTTCATTAGTTACTAGAAATATTGCCCGGCCTTGCTTGGGTGCTGTTTTGATGCTTCTTTTGTGCTAATTTATATTTGAGTTTTTTGTAATTCCAAAATTTTTTTTTCTTTCTAAGGAAACTGATGCAATGTTGTGAAAACCAAAAATTATTTTAGTAAACTGTGGTTATATTGACACCCCAATAACCAAAGTAGCCCCCACACAGCGGACACTGTGGGCCTCCAATAATCCAATTTTTCAAGTTTGACTTCTTAGCAGCTTATTTTCAAATTTGGTCCACGTGTCCGAATACCCCATATACCAAATTTCAAGTGTCTAGACCAAAAATTGGCAAAGTAGTTTGGTAGAGACCATTACTCAGACAGACAAACACATAAGGTCAGTTTTATATTTTAATGGATTAATAGGTCATATTGCCATAAGAAATTTTATAAATCAGTTATAAGTAATCATTTGAAAGAGGATATTTTTGTTTGATGACACTTCAACCATAAGAGGTTATTTCATGCCAATTATTTTTTTCCTAATTGAATAGGTTGATAATAAAATTGGTAGTTTTTACAGGTAAATTTCTATTTTTTTTTTTATCAGTAAGTGCTTTTACTTTGTGTAATTTGGTAACTGTGTAATTCAGTGTTTCTCAAACTTTTTTTTAACCATCGCCCCCTTAAGACACAATTTGATTTTCCACCTGCTAAATGGTTATTGTATAATATACAAGATTTGGCAGCAAGGGTGGAGCAGTGGTAAAAGCTTGGACTCTTGAATTGTATTATACGAGTTCAAATCCCAGTCAAAACCATTACATACACTTTTCAGCTGTTATAGGACAGATGACTCTCATTAACTCAGGAGATTAGCTCATCTAGGTGTAAGCATAACACTGATTCCAAAAACCTGGGTGGATGAAACCTGTCAACTAATTGAGAGTAACTCATCTAGGTGATTACTAAAAGCCCAGGGATATAATGAGCATGTAAAACTGGCCTTGTACCTAACTTGGGTTGGTGCTCGACCAAGTATATATAATAATATACAAGATTTATCAAATTGCAAAGTGTATTACATTATCAAAAACTAGCATTTTCACTCATCAGATATGCATAGATTCCTGAGAAATAGAATTTCCCATTTAGCCTTGGTATCCTATTATACCCCATGCCCTATATCGTTGCAGTATAGTCACAGAACAAGAAATATATAGAATGAGTTCAACGCCCCGTTTCTGTACGTTCAACCTCCCCATGTAAGAAGAAACCTCTTACCGCTTCCTTGCTCTTTTTCAACGTCCCCTACCCCAGGGATAAGCACTGACCACTTTGTGAAACACTGGTGTAATTCATGACTAGATTGGTGGCATCATGATATGCTGTTAGATGGGATTGATTGTTTATATTTTTGGCTATAAGTTGACTGTTTTCCAGAATATATTTGGGTTTATATTTTTTTAAAGAGATTTTTGAAGTTGTTTTTTATTTGTTGTAGAAAGACCTGTTTATTGGAGCAAAGTCAATGCAGTTGATTAGAAAATGCTTCAATGTATATATAATTGTAAGGGATACATTCTGGTACTTCCTCGCCTTTCAGTCGATATGAGTAATATTTGTGTAGCCTATTCATTGCAAGGGATACATTCAGGTACTTCCTCACCTTTCAGCAGATATGAGAGAGTTGAGTAATATTTGTATAGCCTATTCTTATATGTAATAATGGATTCTCTGCTATTCCAGAAGATCTTTGCACAAATCATAATAGATTCGCTTTGAAGTGGAAATAGATTAATTTCAAAGAAATATATTGAATAACATATCTTTGCTGTGCTAAGACAATGTTCTGCTAGAAAGGTGAAATTCCACAGGAATCGGTTTTGGTTTCAGCAAATTGATTTCTTTTATTGGAATTTGGCGCTTTATCTGGAAATTATTAATTCTTTTCATGATGTATGAGGTTCGTTCCAAAAGTAATGCCACTTATTTTATAAAGTTATTTTTTTTAATAGTTGAAGATCTACAAAGACTGAATTGGTACCATTAAAACCAGCGACCTTTTGTGCTCCATAATTTAGTCTTTTACATAGTCACCAACATTCTCTCAGCACTTTTGACATCTGTAAAGATGTGGTTCGGTTTTTAGTCTGGAGCAGGCTTTGTCACTCATATCTCTGTTGCCACTCTGAAATTGATGAACCCATCAACTGCATTGGCTTCGTAAATGTTCAACAGGCGCCAGTGAATATTGATTGGTTCAATTTTTTTTTGCATAGGGGAATTCAGTGACTCATCTTTTCTTCTGATGCACATAACCAAACCAAAAAGAAAAACATTTATCAAAATTGATTGTTCTCGGCATTAAATGACTAAAAAAGTTGATATGCCATAAAAAGACAAAACGAAACTATATTCCATTTGCCACTCTGTCATGTCTGACTTAGAAATTAACTGTTTCTGTTGACTGACATTATTATACACTCCAGTTGATAGTCGTACTCAGTTTCTGTGGCTTTATATAATCGTTTCATACTGATACGCATTTTTTGTTGTTTTGGCAAAGTATCAATACAATATGAATGTTTTATTGTTTTTTTGGCAAGTGTTTATTAATTTAGTGCTGAACACATTTCATTTGAAATGATTTGATAAAAGTCTTTTGAAAGAAAGAAAGAAAGAAAAAAAGAATGAATGAATGAATAAAAAGATGAATGAATAGATGTTATAGAATTTCTAATAGATTTATTATTATAAACACTTTGCTGATTCATTAATTCTTGTAAATTTATTCTTGTTCTGTTTTGATAGAAATATTTGGAAATGATAAATCTATTGAAATCTTTGTTCAAAAAAGGATAAAACCTTTACTTATCAACATTAATAACACCACTGATATTCATTAAGGACAGAAAAACAAATCAAATAGTAGCGAACAAAAACGTCTACAATGTTCAGATGTTGTTTCTATCAAATATACAACTAATAGCCAAGTATTTTCTCTTTCTATTCTATCAATGAACTATCAAACATAGGCTAAAATAATAAAAAAATTGTAAATTTGTATTAAGAATGAAATAAAGGATATATAAAGTCCACTAGCATGCCCATACTGCCAAAAATAACAGCATAAAAATGTTTGTAAAATAATAAAAAGATATTGTAAATTTGTATTAAAGAATGAAATAAGGATATATGAATTCCATTAGCATGCCCTTGCCATAAAAATATTAGTAAAATAATAAAAAACAGTAAATTTGTTGATGAATGCGAGAAACACACAGGTGAAATAATATTATATATACATATACCATGATTTTATTTTGGAATGAAACCTACAGTGGCAATATTCAAATATTTGCATACCATTGAGGAAGGTATGAATACCCATATTCCTTCCAGCTATGGCTTAAATACTCCAATGCAAAAACAATGAGATAGCTAAAGAAAAAAATAGATGCCTGATAAAAATGATTGTTCTCGCCATGAAATGACAGAAAAGGTTGATATGCTTTAAAACAAATCAATCAACAATCAAATATTTGCACTCACCTTTTAATGATTTATAATCCTTTTTGTAAATATTTTTAATTTTTTCGATTGTGATTCTATTTAAAACTTTATTCCACCAAATCCAGACGAACTTGTTCAACTTCAATCTTGTCCAGTTTTATTTGTAACTCAATTTTCCTTTCTAAAAGTATTAATCGGACTATTTTCCTCATCGATATTATTTTATTACTCACTTTTGGATGAGGTATGGATGAGGAAAATAGTCCAATTAATACTTTTAGAATTTATCATACATCCTCTCAAATGAGAAAGAAAATAATATGGATGAGGAAAAATAGTCCAATTAATACTTTTAGAATTCATCATACCTCATCTCAAGGATTTCAAAAAATAATTTCAATTTTCCCTTTTTTTTTTTCCTGGACTGTTTATACTTGCTCATTCTTTTAAGAAAAGTTCTAACAATTTGAGCTTGTCGATAAACATATTGCGCAATAGCCACAATCAGCATTTTGCCCACACTGTTGCCAGGCTCTCCCCAAACAGTCTAAGTATGGTCCACCACCTCAAACTACTGTAGCTGAGCATGCTATCAAATATTTCATCTATTTATTCACTTTGCTTTTGCAGCTTCTCATTCTTTCATTCTTGTTTTTCTATCTTACCCCCCACATAAGATACCAATTGAAGGGGTGTAACTTGTTCTATATATAAATTCTCCAAATGTATGGGGCACAACCAACAGCTGTACTTTTAAGTAACTGGTAAGAATATAGTAACCATCTTGGATTGGTTACATGTGAAGATTTTACATCTTGTAAAGAAGATTACAAATTAAATGAGTTATAGCCCTTAGATCTTTTGTAACATTAAAAAAAATTATTATTATTATATTATCTTAAATTAAATGTGATTTGTGTGTGTGGCTGTTGAGGAATGGTCTCTACTAAATTACTTTGCTAATTTTCGGTCTTGAGACTTAAAATTAGATATTGGGTATTCGAACCTGTGGGACAAATTTGATTTGGTTTAGAGCTAGAAAAATAGTTGTTATGGGTGTGAAACTTGAAAAATTGAATTGTTGCAAGCTCGTAGTGCCTGCTGTATGGGGAATGGGCTATGTTGGTCATTGAGGTGTCAATATAACCAGTTTGCTAAAATAATTTTCGGCCTTCAAAAATGATTGCAGTTCAAAATCAGCACAAATGAAGCATCAAAACAACCCTCATGCAAGGCTGGGCAATACTTCATTTATTATAATGATGTGCATTGATTATTAATAAGGGTGTATATTAATTGCAGATTAAGATGGATTACTGTAGCTTAAAATTTAGAAATAGGTTGGTACTGTGTAGTTCAAACATCTCAGATTATTATCTCTGTCATTAGGGAAGTCTTATTAAAACTTTCATTTCAATGGTTCTGAAAACTGAGCAGACTATTCTTGGTGGCAATTTTTTTTATTAATCAACTAAAAATGCAAATAAAAAAATCTTAAAAATCAATGATACAGATTTCTGCATATAATTCATAAGTATTTTAAAAGGAATAGGCTATATAATTTAAAGGCTGAGAATCTACAGTTGAATGATTATATAAACATTAATTAGTCCTGATATGATATATACTAAGTCAAACACCAAACTAAGTTAGGCACAAGGCCAGTTTTATGTGCTCATCATATTCCCAGGTTTTTTGTCATTAGTATTGCCCTTCAACTAGATGAGTTACTCTCATTGAGAATATTCATCCGGGTTTTTGGAATTAGTGTTATCCTTACATCTAGAGGATTTACTCGCCCAAGTTAATGAGCATCATCAGCCCAAGGCAGCTGAAAGTGAACATAAAAGTTTTGACTGGAATTTGAGCTCCTATAATACAATCCCAGAGTCTAAGCTTTTATCACTGCTTCAACTTCGTTGTCTAGGCTTAGTCCTGATATATTTGTTTCTGGTATGTAAATTCTTGATCTCAACAATTTAAGATAATTTTTTATCTTTAATTTAAAAGAAAAGTTCAATAACTTTATTATAAACTTTAGAAATATTTGTAGCAATGTTTTCAAAACTTTTTACAATATCAAGCCAGAATTTATTTTCCAATTCAAAATTTTGCATAAGATTTTAAATCTTTATGATGTATTTTTAACAGTTTGTAATTCTAGGATTTTCTAAACTATTCCTCGTATTATTTTTATTTCACCATTATGCTCTCAATTAACCATTATTTTTTTTAGCCTAGTCTTCCCTGATGTCAATTATGCATACAAACTTAGTTTTGGTTGCTTAAACTTAGATTTGATTTGTTTTATGTGTTATATAGTAAAAAGACTTAGCAAGCTTATCCATAACCATAATAAAAATACTAAAGGGACATAACTTTAGTACAGTCTTTTTTTTTTTCTTTTTCAGTGGCTACATCAGTTGGTTAAATTAAAATTGGTATTCTTAGTATCTGTTTTTCTAGCACACTTCATTAGTTTGGTGTATAATGGTGACAAAATTTTGGCAAGTCATTAATATAGTTCATCCAGCTTGGCTCTATAAATGTACCAACAAAAGATTATTTGATTTGATAATATATATATGCATCTGTGTGTGTGTGTGTGTATGTATATATATATATATATATATATATATATATATATATATGCACACATGCATAAAATAATATAGACAATTAATGGCATTGTTCAAAGGAAAGTGTTTTTTTTCTCTGATTTCACAGGCAAAATCCTGATAATCCCCAAAAGCTATTAAGTATATGCTCTTCCACCAATATTGAACACTTTACTCATAAATATAGCAAACAATTCTATTTTATATAAATATATATAATGTGATAACTATTCTATTTCTATTTATCAAACCAACATCAGGCAATATCGAGGTTTATTTATATTCTTACTAGCAGCATAGCCTGGCATTGCCTATGCAACTCAGAAAATTTTATGGCCAAAAATGTATATATTTATTCAAATTAAATTATAACATTATGATTAAACGCAAAATTTTGCATAACTTATAACATAGTACCGGACAGCGGTTTCGATCTTATTGCCTCTCATTAGTGACAAGCAATGTTGTTAATCTTCCAAGCCCCAAGTGAAATTTGAACCCGCAGACCATATCTAACGAACCAAATGCTCTGATTACTTATCAAAAAATATTCTGAAACAACACTTATCTAAGAACACCCCTTGATACATAAAGTATAACCGTGGGAATTTTCAAGAAAATCATCTGTTTTGGAATGAATAGGGAATTAATTTACACACAAAGTTCCAGTCATGTATAAGTTTAGATGAAATGGTTTGTAAATTTTTAATATTGTGGCCCCAGAATAGATTTTGAAAAAAAAAAATTAAAAATTCACAGTGTATCTTGTAAGATTTTAAGTGTCTGCCAAATCTAATAATATTATCCATACTGTTTTTCATATTTATATTACATACTGGCAAAATTCACTTTCTATTTTTCCATATATCTATATATAGTTCCCTTTCTTCCTACCCTCAGAAAACAATTCACGCCAAAATATAACTTTCACAAGAATTAAACCTAATAATACCTGTGGTCTTTTTATTTCTATATTTGTCTGGCTAAGGTTTAAAGGCTAAGAGATGGGAACTCCTACTCCAAATCCTACAGCTGCCTTGCAGTCTTCCTTCGGAAAAAGGCTATGGAACCTCATCCAGAAAGAAAAGGCCTAGCAGCAGACATGATAGGGCAACTGTCTACCTCACTGAGATTACTTTTGGCCAGAAGCTGCGGCCTCCTCTGCTACTAGTCGTTGCAGATTTTAGCTCTACTGGGCATAAGCGTAGGAGGTGCAGAGGGTGTCTATCTGATGTGCAACAGATATTACACCTAAAACTTTGCAAGCGAGTTGCGAGCGAAGGATAAAGCACTGAGGCCCTGACTAGTCATCATCAGGACTGACAGACTGTAGATGATGATATTAGTTTGGTGACGGCTTCTTTTTTGAAAATTAAATGCAAGAGTTTGAACCTGAGTGGACAGAGCTGATTATTCAATCATATGCCTATAATTTAATCAAATACCAATCTCCAAACCAACCCCATTTACATATTCTCATTACTTTTGTTTTCTACTTAATTCAATCAAACAAATAGACTATAATTTTCCATTCAATTTATTTTAGAGTATTTTAGCAACTTTTTTGGTATTAGAACCTGTTATTTTTAACGGATATACACACCAGTAATATATGTAAAAAATGAATGCAATGTTTAAAGTTAAAATTTATTAGATTATTTTTAAAACCTGTTATTTTGAACAGGTATACACACTAGTATTATATGTAAAAAGAAAAAAAAAATTGAATGCGATATTTAAAGGTAAAATTTATTAAATGATTTTTAAAACCCATTATTTTATATACACACCCTTTAAGTTGATATTATTTCTTCCCTTTTTAATTAGCACCTAACCCCTTTTTTCCTTAAGTTTGAGAACCTTTTGTTTATTGATCTTAATATTTCCCTCTTTTCTCTGGTGCAAGCCAAGTTGTAATGTCTGGGTGGAAATTTTAGAGTGCCTGTCCCTCTGTGTGTGTGTGTGTGTGTGTGTGTGTATATTTTATATATATATATATAAAAAATATTTTGCTATCTGTCGACAAGCCTGTTTCACCACTCACGGCTCATCAAGACGGCTACGCAAACAGCAAGTCTTCCTCTAGCCAGGATCGAACGCGTCCTGAATTATCACTTGGGCATCCTAACCACTGGACTAACTGATTGACCTGCCACAAGCACAGTCTTTACTGCTACTTATACTTAGAGTGCCCAGTTCTCTTAGGAGAGGAAATATATATATTCAGGCATATTTCATTAAAAAGAATTAAAAATTTTTTTAATATTTTTAATTTGATTTTTTCTTGTTTTCTATCAGTTGCTGTATAAATACCTAGTAATAATAATCCACATATACTTCTTTTTAATAAATATTAAATATTAAATCTCTGGCTGTTGAGATAAAGAAACAGATTAAAAGAATATTTATTTGTATATTGTTTTTTTGTTTTTATCTGTTTCTTTCTCACTCAGCTGGAGATTTTATATATATGATGGTGTGCACTCTTCAAAGTTTGAAAGAAGGATGACATATATATAATTTTTTTTTCTTCGGCAACTATATTTCAAGGAGAAATATCGTCCTTGATAAAATGGGGGAAAACCTTGTGCTATTTTTAGAAAAAGGCCATATAGAACTAGAGTTTGCGGTATGTTAGCAAGTCTAACAACTTCCCACCTATATGTTAAGCACCTGTTTTGGTGAAGATTTTATTTAAGGTAGCTTAAAAATGAGTTGCCTAATACTTCTGAAGTATTAGCATATGATATATACTTGGTCGAGCACCAAACCAAGTTAGGCACAAGGCCAGTTTCATGAGCTCATATATAAGATGCTCATCATAAAGTTAGAAAAATAAAGAAAAAATAGAGTTCTGTTCTTTTTAATGAAACTTGTTCAAATGAAAGAATGCTGCCTAAATACACACACACACACACACAGATATATATATATAGTAGATAAGCATAGACATGGAGTCAATGTCCTTTGGTGACTGTCAGTTTCTTGCCTGCACGGTCATCAGATTTGGTTTGATTCTGTGTCTACGCTTATCTACTACACACGCTCTATTACTGATATTGAGCACTTTATCTATAAACATTAGCTAACTTATTTGACAGAGATATATATATATATATAGATAAGATAGTGTGCACTCTTCAAAGTTTGAAAGAAGGATGACAGGAGACAAATTAATAAGAATAAATATATATATATATATATATATCTTTGATAGAAGCCTTCGGTGTGTTTGGGTGCTCAAGCTGCATTTTGTGGGTAAAAACAATCTCATGAATGAAAACACTTTTAATTTAAAATCCATCTTTCTTTCTTTCTTATTTTTACAGTTTCTGTTAAATTTAATTGTGGATATCTTTTTATTGGGTTGATGATATTGTATTTTACATTTTTTTCATCTAATGATTTTTTTTTTTTCAGTGAAACTTATTGAAATGACTTGTCTTGTATTTTGTTTGATTGGCACTTAATTGATTAATAAACTCTTCTTTTAAGCAATGAGAACGCATGCTCCACCCTTGCTGCTCATACATAAGTAGCGATTAGGTTACAATATGAAATAGATGTAACTTGCTTTTTTGAATGTTTGAGATGAGGCATGATAATTTCTGTATTTATTATGTGGACTATGGTCCTCATCTTTTGTACTTGTTAAACTCACTATAAGTTTCTTTTAAGCAATGTGAATGCATAAGGGTGCATATTAGGAAAGAAAGAAAAAACAAAAACTCTTACTCTCGAAGTATTAACCAAACTATTTTCCTCATCCATATTATTTTATAGTCTGGTTAATACTTTCAGAATTCATCATACCCCATCTGAAAGTGAGAAAGAAAATAATATGGATGAGGAAAATCGTCTGAATAATATTTTTAGAATTCATCTCGAAGATTTCGAAAAATAAAAACTTATCTTTTTTTTTTTAACCTGGTGAGTCCAGCCTTGTGAACTGTTATGTCTATCTTGGAGTTAGTGTATTTTACAAAATGCTTGGAATTTTTATGCCCCCCCCCCTCAAGAAAGTATTTATTTTTGTTGTTGTTTTTGACCACCACTGTTTAGTTTTAGAGTATGTTTGCATTGGCGTGCTTTCCTGGGGTCCTTATTCCTTCATAAATATGGAGGATACTTGGTCAAGCACAAACCAAAGTTAAGCACATGGCCAGTTTTATATGCTCATTATATTGCTGGGCTTCTGTAGTCTGTGTTACCCATCATCTGTATGAGTTACTCTCATTGAGTTTATGAGCCTCATCTGCCTAAGACAGCTGAAACTGAATGCCATGGTTTGAACTCGTGTAATACAATTCTAGAGTCCAAGCTTTTACTGTTGCCTTGCTGCCCATATTTAGGGAGCAATTGTCTCACTATATCAAATAGACATAACTTGCTTTTATGAATGCTTCAATAATTTAGTATATGTAAGCAGAATAAGATGGTTGTTGACAACAAACTCAGTGATTATTAAACCCCAGGACTAAAACTTTTGTTAGAAAACAAGAAAAAAATTGAAAAGAAAATATTAAAATTAGAAATAAAAATTCTTTTTAATAACGGGTTTGAATTTGAATAATTTTGATTAGCAAAGGGAATGTAGTTTTGATTTTTCTGAAGGACTTTTCTCAATGCATAATATATTTGTTGACTGGAATATTTGTATAGAGCGAATTTTATATCCGAGTTAGCTAAAGGTTTCAGAACGAAACCTCTTGGAAATCGCTTGAATTAATATTTTATTCCATTTTGATAATGCACTTTATATTGTTTGATAGTTTTTAGTTTTCCATTCAGTATTTGGAAGAGTGTGGTGAAAAAAACAGTCGCCAAGAAATAAGTGTCTTATTATTTTTAGTCGCCACTTGGAAAAATTACTCAGAATGTCGAACCCTGCTTATAGCTGTATATTTGATAGAAACAACATCTGAACATTGTAGACTTGTCAGCCGATTTCACTGTTGTGTTTGTTTTTACTGAATGTCACATATTTGTGCTGTTAATGTTGGTAAGTAGTTTTGCTAGTAGAAATTGAATTTCTAATTGTTTTTTTTCTTTTCTTTTTTTGTTTTTTTTTGCTTGAATCATTGACGCCTTTGACCATTTCTTCAATTACTGCTGCTTTAATCTATTTTCCAGAAATAGTCATTTTGAAAATATTTGTCGCGTTGGCAAATAAGTAGATAAACAAACAAACAAACCAGGTTTTTTTTCCATGTGCAAGGCTTTACTACGTTGTGAGTGAATCTTTCACATTTGTGAGTGATATTTCCAAGTAGTAACTAAAAATAATAAAACACTTATTTTTTGGCAACTGTTTTTTTCCTCCAACAATCTTCCAAATACTGAGTGAAAAATGTCATTTCAATGGTTATTTCTTTTGTAATTAAGAGAGCAAAGATGAATTATTCAAACAATGAAAGGTTTATTAGAATAGAAAATAGAAATAGAACAATATACTTTCTTTTTTAAACAAGATTGTTTAAAACAAATCTAAAGAAATTCAACAAATTTTTATGCAGAAGGAAAAGTAGTTCAACTTGAAATGGATTATAGTTTCTTAAACAGTAACTAAGTTTTGCATTATTGGTTTATTCATAAGATATTAAAATAACATTTCATGGGTTTGACTACTAACTTTTCTATTTGGCTTGTAGATAAAAAATATTTAATTGTCGAAGGTCAACTAAAAGTAAATTTGTCTGTAGAGCCTTGATGTGGAAAGAAAATCAAATAATATCAGATTCTTCTTTGCTCCTTCTTCACTTTTTAAGATAAGCTTAAAAGCTGTACAACTCTTTTAGAGATTCTCATCTCTAAAAGAGTTGTACAGCTTTTGTAGTGTTTAAATGATACCAAATTGAAGTATTTTACTAATTCTTTTGATTATTTTCAGTTGTCTTGCTTCTTTTTAAAAGTTATTTAATTCTTCAAATTGTTTTCCTGAATACTTGATAATTTGTATATTTATTATGTCTACTATAGTCCTCATCTTTATATGTGTTAAATTTAAAATTTCTTTTTTTTTTTTAACCCTTGAAATGAGGCAGGATGATATTTATATTTATCCTATGGACTATAGTTCTTTTTTTTTTTTTTTTTTTTTGAATCCTGGAAATGAGGTTTGATTATTTGTATATTTATTAAGTGGACTAATGTCCTCATCTTTATGTGCATTAAATTTACAATGTTTTGTTTTTTGGAATCCTTGAGATGAGGCTTGATAATTTGTATATTTATCATGCAAACTAGTCCTCATCTTTATATTTGTTAAATTCACTATGTATGATGATGAAAATACTATTGTTGTTTTAAGATAAACTCAATACTTAATTTTTTTTTTCAGTAATATAAAGTTCTCATTAATCATTATAATAATACTTATAATTTCTCTTCTGTTTTGCTTTTACAGGACCATGGTTGAAAAACATTGACCCAAAAGGTGAGTTGAGGAATTCCTTTTATTTCATTAATTTAAACCTATCTATTTTTTGCAGGAGTCTAATTTTAATTTGTTTTACAGCATTCCCCAATATGAAAAAAAAGAAACCCTATAGAACTGGAGACAAAGGCTCATCGAATAACTTTATTTTGTATTAGAGATTCTATAAAATTTATATATCATTAATTCTAGTTATTAATATTAATTTCTTTTTAACATTTTATTTAAATTTCTATTCTATTTGAGTTAATTAATGAGAATAGTTATAATAAAGTTTTGATAATTGATTTGGTAGTATATACCCTGAGAGAGCACCAGCAAATTTAAGTAAGCTATATCTGGAGGTTTTTATTTATCAATAACTTATTGCAAATTTCATCTTCTGAAACTTAGGGTGGTTACACTCCAGTTATACTTACCCACTCAGCACAACTGAGGGGAAGTCGACTTGGGCCAGTGGATAGGCAGTTGGACTTCAGAATGGTAGAATGTGAGTTTGAATCCCAGTTGTTCTGTTTGCGTTCATATTTTGACTAATACCCTTGGGAAAGGTATGAATCCCCACACTCCCTCCAGCTATGGTTGCAAAATATAATTCAGGTAGACAAATTAAATTGGCATCGCTGGTTAAGAGGTAAATAACTAGTTGTTATTTGATCTTACAAGAAGTAAATTGTTTTATAAACTTGCTTCAATCCTTATACACTTTGGTAAAAGATTTACAAACTTTTTCATCATGTATGATTAATATAGACTAGCAGAACCCGTCAGAAAATAAATTTATCATTCTTAAATTTAAACGAATTCTGAAAAATAGTTAAAAACTGCAAATTAATTGCTTAGAAATTTTTTTTTAGAGTTTTCATTATAATTAGATAAAAACTTACTGCTCTCCTCAACATAACTTGGTAACTTTTCTTGATTAAGGATAACCCTGGGAGATGAGGCCTGTCAACTCAATGAGAATAACTGATCTAGGTGAAGGACAACACTGATTACAAAAGCCCTGAGCACGTTAAACTGGCCTTGTACCTAACTTGTTCTGGTGCTTGACCAAGTATATATATTATATATATATATGCATAGACACAGTCAACGGCTTTTGGTGACTGTCAGTTTCTTGCCTGTGCAATCATCAGACCAAAATGTTGCCATGTTGTTTATATTCTGTCACCAAAAGCCATTGACTCTGTCTTCCTTTATCTACTACGTGCCCTTGCCCTATCACTGATATTGAACATTCTAACTAAAAAATATAGGTAAAATTTTCTCTACAGAATAAGCGTTGTTTTGTATTTATTTAAACAAGTTTCATTAAAAAGAACAGAACATGTTTTTAAACTACCTTGGACCTGATATTAACATACTAATAAGGAAGTTTTAGAATTAAATAAAGAAAAA
Organism: Xipholeptos notoides; assembly: GCA_036873565.1. Taxonomy (NCBI): domain Eukaryota; kingdom Metazoa; phylum Mollusca; class Cephalopoda; family Idiosepiidae; genus Xipholeptos; species Xipholeptos notoides. The sequence continues at coordinate 6,717 of JAYKTE010225245.1, read as the reverse complement.
TAGAATTTTGTTCTTTTTAATAAATCTTGTTTATAGATATATATATATATATATATTTGCCCTTGGACTAGAAGGTATGGTCTTTCTTAAAAAAAAAAAAAAAATGAATTCTTTCCTTTATCTCCCTTTTCTCTCTCTCTCCTTTTTTTTTTGTATAAAATAGTTTCCTTCCTTGTCTAAGATAGAAGTTTTAATAATAAGTAGGTTTGTATCTGGTTGGAATTTTGGATTGTAATGTGAGAATTACTCCAAACCTTACAGGTTAGACTTAGCTATGAGAATTGCTTTGGGAGTTAAAAAAAAAAAAAAAAAAAAATTCCTGATGTATATTTTTTTTTAACTTTCCACTTACTTCAACTGATACCATGATGCTTACTGTTAGTTAGCTTCATATACAAGGTATTATACAAGGAAAGGTCAAACTGTCTTTTTTTTATTTATGTAGTTATATTTTTCAAATATACTTTTTTAAAACGTTTTTATACCAATGTGTATGTACCACTGACATTTTTGTGTGCTAACAAAAAATAATTGTCATGTTACATGCTTGCAGCTTCAAATTAATATTACTTTAATTAATTTATACAAGTAGGATTTAGAGAAGATAGTTATTTCTTTTCTATTTATAGTCTTGATTTTTTTCTAATTTTCTGATGAGCCTAGAAATTAAGTTTAAATTTCTTACTAGAACTGCTCTGATACCCAGTACTTTCAGATAGTTCCAAGTTTATTTTCAGGGGTGTTTGTAAATTTAGATTGTTAACATTTGTGTTCAATTATTGGATTTTTGTTAGTTCTTTCATGTTAAAATCCGTTGTTTTGTTATGCTCAGGCATTAGCGTAGCAACTGTTTTTGCCGTCCGGGTGACCGTAAGATTTGCCGCCCCTTCTCTCTCTGGTCGTTGATAATCCGTTAATCTTCAAAAATCTTTTAGATTGCTGCTGCTATTAGTCCTAGACCTTCATCTTATTACAGGACCCTTGTACATTATCAGTCGTCAAAAAAAATTAAAAAAACAAAGGTTTTTCAAAACCATATCATATAATTCAAATTATTCTTTTTTAAATTTGTTAAATTAACTGGCTCTTTTTTATTTTTATTTTTTTATTTTTACCTCCTTAAAATGCTGCCCTTCTGACTTCCCTCCCCCCGTTTGCTACGCCACTCTGCTTGGGCTCCTTATTACAACATGAAGGTTCCTGAGGTCAATCAGCTAAAGAAGACTGAAGACTATCAGACTATAACAATCCAACACATTTGCTAGACAAATCATGAAACCTCATCCATAGAAAAAAGGCAATATCAGTTGAGAAAGTGTTTGACATAAACAATTGATTTTTCATGGATGCCACTTGTAGATTATATAAAGAGTAAAAGATTGAAGACACCAACTTTCTTAGGAACATGAATCAAAGCCTAGATGTTGTAGCTCTCGTTTATCCTTTAAGGCCAAACTTTTACTTTTATTTTGACAAATACAAATCTTTAGCTGACCTGGAAATTTGACTGAACTCCTGTATCCCCTCAAAAAACAATTTTCATAAAATTGTATTAAAGAAAATTATTGTTTAAAATATTTCAAATGTGAAAATTTAATTTGTTATATTTTTGTTCATAAAAAAAGCAACAAAACATTGGAATATTTTTTTAAGTTTCTCTGTAATTATAAAATAGTTATTCTGTATATCAAAAACATATTTGAAGAGAGGGGGATCAAAAGTGGATTTTCTTAAAAAGATAGTTTTATATTTAAGATTATCAACAAATAAACTTATTGTAATAACTTGTGAGAACTGAGGTCCTTATATGAGATGTTGTGGTGACAATTGTAATTATTTGCTTTAGATATGAATATTTGGGGTGGGGATTTATTGCTTTTTGGGATTTTTTTCAAATGTAGAACTAATTTTATTATATTTTTTGTTAAGTTCATTTCATTGACCTTTTCCGTCTTTTTCTCTCTCTATTTTGATGGTTAAGGGTTTTAGTTTTATTATTTGATAACAATACTAGATTTTTCAAGTAATCTTATCTTGGAGAGTTATGATTATTCGAAAAGACAAGATATTTTCAGATTCATAAGAGAAACAAAGAAATAGGTAACTATCAAATCTCCTCTTTCCAGTCCAAACAATCATTCTCATGTGCAGCTTTTCAAGTTATGAAAAATGTGTTTTTAAGTGTAAGATTGGAAATATTTAAGCTTTGAAAATATTTCTAAAAGTTAGCATTTCAACAGAGTCTGATTTTAATTTATCGAATTTAAAATTTTTTATATAATCTATGTAACTTTTAGAACTGCTATCCCAACATTACTGTAAAACTATGACATTTTCAGTAGCAAGTATGTTTTACAGGGTGGAGTTGCTCATCCCACACGCGTGAAAATATAGACTTGTATAATAGAGGTTCCCCAGTTAGTAATCAGTTAAACAAGAAATGTTTCAGGGTGGCTAGAATTTTGGCAGAAACCCATTTTAAGAAACTAGTGGAATGCTGCCACACTTAACTAAAGTATTGCCAATGTAACACCTCTCTTTATTGGCTATTCTCAAATATCTCCTCCTGTTAGCACTGCTCCCATTGGTTGCTGCTTCTGATGACTGTAGGTGAAATACAGCTGGGTTTATATTCTCACCTGCCTTAGAATCTCAAGCCTAACTTTATTCTCACCATTTGCCAGTCAGGCTCTGGCAGAACAGCACACTCTCACTGCAGTCTCTCAGATCTGCTGTTTGACTGGCCAGCCAAACAAGGAAAATGGAAAATCCTAAACTTGAAGACTCTCGATTGCCTTACAGTGTGAGGAAAGAAAAGCTTCGTCAGGCCAAACTAGCGGAAGAGGCTAAACCACTTGCCAGTGCTAACAAGGGAGGAAATATTGAAGAGAAAAAAGATAGTAAGGCTTATTGTGTGGAGGTTCAGATACCGGTCACCCCAGAGCCTATACTGTTACAGAGTAAGTCTCCTCTAGATTCTGCAGTGATGAATCTTGGCCAATCTGCTAAACCAGAGCCTGTTGTGGACAATGGGCCAGTAGCGATACAAAACTCAGTTGTAGAAGCAGTCCAACCAATTGCGCCAGAGCCTGTTGAGATGACAAATGCCCCACCTGCAGAATCAGAGCCTGTAGCTGTCAAGGGAGAGCCTGTTACAGGGCTGGACACTGCTATAGTGGCGGAAGTGGCACCACCTGCCCAGTCACAGCCAGTCGTGGCATTAGAGGCTGCACCTGCCCAGCTAGAACCCGTAGTGGTGGAAGTGGCCGCACCTGCCCCGCCTGGGCCTGTAGTGGTGGAAGTGGCCGCACCTGCCCCGCCTGAGCCTGTAGTGGTGGAAGAGGCCGCACCTGCGCAGCCAGGACCCGTAGTCGTGGAAGAAGCAGCACCTGCGCAGCCAGGACCCGTAGTGGCAGAAGAGGCTGCACCTGCCCCACCTGAACCTTTAGTGGCAGAACCAGAACCTGTCGTAGAAGAAGTACTGCCAGCTCAAGTTGTTGTGGGGGAAGAGGCAACACCTGTCCAGTCAGAGCCTGTTGTGGTTGAGGAGGCCCCAGCTTCCAAATCTGAGGTTATGATAGAAGAAGTACAAAAACCCGTTGAAGTTGATGTTCTTGAACCACAAATTGTGGACGAAGTTCATGCTACTCCTCTCATACCTAAAGAAATTGTTTCTGCCCCTCCAGTCGTGGAAAAAGAAGAGCCTGCTCCATCCCCCAAAGTGGAAGCTCCCCCTGAACCTGTTGAGGAAAATATTGAAATTATACCCGCGGCAAGTCGCCAGAAAGGTATATTTTTAATTTTTGTTTCAACTTATATATTTTCAAATCAAAATTATTCATGATTAATTCAATTTATTCTTAGGACATTATAATAATATTATATTACTTATTTAATTCATAAAAAAAAAAAACAATTTTTTTTCTAGCTTGCTATATTGCAATATTGAAATTACTTTATATACGGTTCTTTCTTAATTTTATACTTGCAATTCTGTTTTAATCTAAAGCAGTGGTTCTCAACCCTTTTTTTACCCATGGTTCCCTTTTCTCTTATTTCAATTTTAGTGGAACCCTTCATAGCTATTATTCAACTTAGGAACAATTTTTTATTTCTCACTAAGATAAATTTTGATTTTAAGGTTTTAATTATAAAAGGAATAGAATATGATTAAGCTTTATTTTTAAATGAAAACTAACTTAATACAAATGAAGTATTCTATAATGATAATAATCCTAATTATAATATTACAATATCTCTTCTTCCATGGTCAAGCGACTCAAGGTCTTGGAAAGTAGAGCCTCAGGCAGTTAAATTCACTGTAGCATTATTAATGTACACTGATTAAAAAGAAATTGTGGACTCCCAATTTGTTGTAATATTTCTGGTGGTCCACAAGCAAAACACATGGACCTGGTTGAGAACCACTGACCTAAAGTCTCTTTTTATTTTCTTCAGTTTAGTTATTACTTTTGATATTTGTTTAATTGCTATCATTAAAATTTCTTGCTCCTCATTTCTTCTGATTACATTTAATTGTATCAATTTTGTTGGATAGACCCTTTATTGATTTATATCAAAATTTAAGGAAAACGTGTAATTCTATAACTATACCAAAGCATATTTAAAAGAAAAATAGGAACATTAATTAAATATTTATATGAATTTAATCTAATAGAGTAGTTTTGTGATTTTTTTTAATTGCCATCATTAAATTTTTTACTCATTCATTTTTTTAAAATCATATTTAGTTGTATCAATCTAATTTTGTTGTATAGACCTTTCATTGATTGATATTAAAATTTAAGGGAAATTTGTGACCATACCAAAGCCTATTAACGAAGACAAAAAGTTATATATATATTAACCCTTTGGACCCTGATGTAAAAAGCGATAACTAATGAAAAAGATATGTAATTAGCAAAATTACCAACTAGCCAAATATGGAGGGCCGAAATATAGTCCATGTCGTCTTTTTTGCTAGGTCAACAGGGTCGATATATCGGCCTTTCAATCTAACAGTCGTAACTCCTTTTCAGAAAACAAGTTTTAAGATTTGTTTTGTATGTATATAAACAAATTTTCTGAAAAACAACAAAATTTCTTTATGTATATTTATTATGAGGCCCGTAGTCTTCATCTTTATGTTGCTTAAATTTACTACATTTCGACCAATTATTCCTTAGATCTTCTTCAAAGCATAAACAGATAGATAGGTAGATAAGAATTGACTGAAATATATATATATATACACACACACACACACACACACACATAATATGAAAAACAACAATAACAACAATTTATTAATATATTATTACATAAAAAACTGACGTTCAAACGTTTTGGTTTATATAAACCATTATCAAGACTAGATTGGCTGAAAACATATTTGAACGTCGGCTTTTTATATAATAATTGTGGTTTTTCATATGTATATTTTTCACATTGTTTGAATTGAATTTTCATTTTTTACACACACATATATATATATCTCTCTATATATATATATAAGGAATTTCCTGATGCTCCTTTTGCTCTGTGTTTTTTAATTCCAGAATTTTTTTTCTTTCTAAGAAAACTACTGTACTTTTATGAAGGCCAAAAATTATTTTAGTAAGCTGCAGTTATTCTGACACCCCAATGACCAATGATGCCCCCACACACACACACACACAGTGGACACTATAGGCGTGCAACGATCCAATTTTTCAAGTTTGAACCCATAGCAGCTATTTTTCAATTCAAAACCAAATCAAATTTGTTCTACTGGCCTGAATACTCCACATATCAAATGTCAAGTGTTTTAACCAAAAATTTGCAAAGTAGTTTGGTAGAGACCGTTCCTCAGATACACAGAAGGTCAATTTTAGATATAGATACAGATACACTAAGACATACAATGTCACTTTTGTGTGTGTGTATATAAAGATTTAGGCCTAAACTTCAAAAGAGGGAAATAAATTTACAGAAAAGAATCAAATATGAATTTCATTTTTCTTTTTTTAATCAATTCTGAAAGTTTGTTGGCTTGTTTTGTTTGTGTTTTACAGCATATAAACTTTTTTAGGTCATTTAATGCAGAGAACAATCATTTTTTGATAAACGTTATTTTTGTCCTCTTGTAGTTTTTGAATAACACAATATGCACTATTTAGCCCATAGCTGCAGGGAATGTGGGGATTCATACCTTTGCCAAGGGTATTAGTCCAACTACAAACACAAATGGAATGACTGGGATTCGAACTTGCGTATTATGATTAAGAAGTCTGACTACCTATCTACTGTCCCAAGTCAACCTCCCCTTATTGTGAAAGGACTCTAGAATTTCCTTAAAACCAGTTTTAAAAAATTTTAGGAAATGGCTTGAACTATTATTTTACAAACCTAAAGTTTCCATTGTTATTATCAGTTAGGATTTAACTTAAAAAGCCATGTTTCTTGCAAAAGATCAGCTTCCTCGGGTTCTTTGCATGTTGGCAGGTTTTTACCACTCTCCAACCTTTCTCTTTATTCTGGCAGCCCAGGTAGGCATTACTTTGAAATTCTTACACAAAGCATTAAGCAATAGATGGTACGTAACAGATGAAAATCTTGGTAAGTAGATAACAAGAGTAACAAGAGACGTCAATTGATACCTTTTTATTTATATATATATTAGTTAAGTGTAGACACGGGGTCAACAACCTTCGGTGACTGTCAGTTTCTCGCCTGATA
>JAYKTE010225134.1:0-12145 GCA_036873565.1 Xipholeptos notoides | reverse complement strand
ACAACATTTCGGTCGAATCAACCTTCGGCCTTCCTCAGGTGTCCTAAATTGACTCAGATTGTTTTTAGATCTATCTTTTTTTTTTTAATTTAGTGTTGGTTTTATTTTTCTTGTTTTAAAGGAAAATTTGCTTTTGTCATCAAGGATGAGGATAATAGTCCCTCCAGCTATGGATTAAATAGTGCATACTATGTTATTTAAAAAACTATGTGTGGATGAAGGAACATTTATCAAAAATGATTGTTATCGGCATTAAATGTCCTGAAAAGGTTGATTTTATATTTACTTGGTCGAGCACAAACCCAAGTTAGGCAAAAGGCCATTTTTATGTGCTCATTATATCCCTGGGCTTTTGTAGTCAGTGTTACCCTTCACCTAGATGAGTTACTTTCTCGAGTTAACAAGACTCATTTGCCCGAGATAGCTGAAAGTGAATGTAATGATTTTGACTAGGAATTAAACTTGTGTGATACAATTCCAGAGCCCAAGCCTTTACCACTGCTCCACCCTCGCTGCCCAAGGTTGATATGTCGTAAAACAGGCTGCTGTGCCCTGAAAAGGTTGATATGCCGTAAAACACAAAAGAATAAACAAACAAACGATAGGTATAAAAATCAAACGGTTTCTTGATAAAAATGTAACTGACATTTTGCCATGGTATAGATATTGAACCCAGATGATAGGTGCAATACTTGTCAAAATAATTAGCATGGTTCAGTAAATCATACTTTTTTGAGGTGATCTACACAAAAATAAAATGGTAATCAACCGAGTTGAAGAAAGTAGTAAACAGGAAGGTGTAGTTCTCTAAAAACAATCTCTCTCTTTAGCAAACCAAAGTATTACAATTTCTACTTTTGAGGCATTTCACTGTGTATATATAGCTTTAAATAATAATTTTTCTGTTTGTTGAAAGATGCTTTTTATTCTCTTAAAAATTCTAAATAAACCCAAAGAAACTCATAAAAATAGATGAATATCTGATATAGAATGTCAGTTAATAATCTATAGCATTCATTTGATATTTTTACAAACTGAAGCAGTCAATCATTGCCCTGGACAAATGCCAGCTTCCCAAGTTATATTGTCAATTGGTAGTCAAACCCGGCATTGCCTGGGTTTAAAATATATTGAAAATAAAAAGACACAAATGAAACTAGACAAAGTCATATTTTTATTTTTAAATTATATTTACTTGGTAGAGCACCAACCCAAATTAGGCACAAGGCCATTTTTATCCCTGGGCTTTAGTAATCAGTGTTGCCCTTCACCTAGATAAATTACTCTCCCGAGTTAACAGGCCTCATCTGCCCGAGACAGCTGAAAGTGAATGTGGTGGCTTTTGACTGGAATTTGAACTCGTGAGATACGATTTTATTTGTATAAATGATGAAGAAAAAAAACCCAATATATCATATTTACTTGGCAAGTTAGGCACAAGGACATTTGTACGTGCTCATTATAACCCTGTTTTTTTTTAAATCAGTGTTACCCTTCATCTAGATGAATTAATCCCCCGAGTTAACGAGTCTCATCTGCTCAAAACAGCTGAAAGTGAGAGGAGTGGTTTTGACTGGGATTTGAACTTGTGTAATATGATTCCAGAGACTGAGCTTTTTCCACTGCTCCAACCTCGCTGCCCCCAAAAGTCCAATATATTAATTGTCCGAATTTATTAAGAGTTTTCATTATAATCTTTTTTTAATTGATTCAGACTTCTATTTTCATCTCCATGTCATGTTCATAGTGTTTTGGCTGATGTGTATCTTTGGGCTTCTTCGGGTTTTAATTAAACTTGAGATTTTCTTTTGATTGCAAAGTTAACTTTTGTTTAATCTTTAGAGTAGACTGTCTCTATTCTACGCAGGTTATCAAGTAATATATCAAGTACTAGGTTAGATATCCATCACCTATTTTTAGCCTATACTCAGGATTGAACCTATTATCTCCAGATGAATTTCACTTGAAAATAAAGAGTTGAATTATCAGTTCCTGGAATATTCCAGATTTTAAATAATTCTTTAAAAAAACTGAAGAGTGCTTCAGTCAAAGTGTTGTGAAGATACCAATAAAACGACTTAAAAAACATTCAAGTCACCTTAAGAAGATCAAAGGATAATTCAGTCGAAATTTAGTGAGACAGAAAATAATAATGATGGGAACAATAGTCTGAATAATACTTGTACAATTTATCATACCTAATCATAAAGATTCAGAAAAATAAATTTCAAACCCATATTTGAAAATAATAAGGATGAGAACAATAGTCTGAATAATATTTGTAGATTTTTTCATACCTAATCTCAAGGATTCAGAAAAATAAAATTCAAGCCTATGTTTGAACATGATAAGGATGAGAACAATAGTCTGAATAATACTTGTAGAATTCATCATACCTAATCTCAAGGATTCAGAAAAATAAAATTCAAACCTGTTTGAACATAGCCTATTAATTCTATTAACTTATTTTTTGTCAATTATGCTTCCCGCACACACCTCTTCACACTGCAAAGGCTTGGATCATTTATTTACATAATTGAGGTTAATTTAGAAAAACACTTTTATTTTATTTTATTTTTTTAGCTTGATTTTATCATTTTACAAACAATCGATTTGAGCGAGTAAAAAAAACAACAACTGTTAAACAGTTTATATAAGAATATAAAAATAGAATTAGAAAAAAAAGAACCAACCTATTAAGCAATTTCAGCAAAAATTTTAGCATCAATTTAGACAAATTCAGCTTTTCCATTGATTTCCATTTCATCTAGAATTTTCTTGTCCATTTTTTTCTAGTGATTTATAGCAATTTGACTCCCAACCTATGGTGAACAACAACCACAACAATAACATTAAAAAGACTTAAATTCTAAAGTGAAAAGCCACTCTGTTATTTAAATTCAATGTAAATCGATCCTTTATTTTTGGTTTTCGCAAAATAACTTATCCAAAGTTAACTCTCCTTTATTTAATCATTCACTTATTTTTTTTAAGAAAGAAAAAAGGTTTTCACTAAGTTTTAAGGGGTTGATGTGCTGTAAAACAAATCATGAATGAATTTACTATAAAGGTTCTTACATTTTCTTAAGGTAAACAAATTTATACACCCAGTAATCTTTTATTAGCGGACTGTTCTCCTCATCTTGGATTTGGTGTTATTACACTAGGTTTCGGCCAACTATACCTCTGGCCTTCATCAGGTGGTTAACCATGACCTTGGATAGGAATTTTGAGTCTTGAAACTGCCTCTCCAGCAATCACTGCCATCCATAGTTTTTGTCTATAGCACCATCTTTTGACCAAGTAATCCTCTGGTCGGCTTGGGTAGGAATCGAAACCGCTATCTTCTGCCAATGTTCACCTGGGACTGTGTAGACATCAACACTTCTATCCGCTATGCCAATGGCCCCGGAGGATGCAATTGGAAGCAAATAGAAGTATGAAGGCAAACAATTCTGGTATTCCATATAAACTAGTTTTTCAAAGATCAAATGTGTTTAAAAAATATATATATACGTATATTATATTTACTTGGTTGAGCATGAACCCAAGTTAGGCACAATGCCATTTTTATGTGCTCATTATATCCCTGGGCTTTTGTAATCAGTGTTGCCCTTAACTTAGATGAGTTACTCTCCCGAGTTAACGAGCCTCATCTACCCGATGCAGCTGAAAGTGAATGTGATGGTTTTGACTGGGATTTGAACCGAGCTTTTACCACTACTCCAGGATATATCTATATGGTAGAGCACCAACCCAAGTTAGGCACATGGCCAGTTTTCATGAGGACACTTATTGCAAAACCTGTATTCAATGGTTCAAATGGTAGTGAAGTTGGAGCAATGGAAAAAGCTCAGTCTCTGGAATCGTATTACACGAGTTCAAAACCACTACATTCACTTTTTGCTGTCTCGGCCAGATGAGGCTCATTAACTTGGGAGAATAAATTATTGAGGTGAAAGGCAACAGAGATTACAAAAGCCCAGTTTGAGCCCATAAAAAATGGCTTTCTGCCGAACTTGGGTTGGTGCTTGACCAAGTAAATATAGTATTCAATGGTTCAATATTTGAGCCTAGATTGTAGCCGGTCTCAAATTGTTAACCCTTGATCTTTTGATTAATGGAATTTCCATTTCTTTATTATTATTTGTGGTTTTAATCATTTCCATCTCATTTTGTTTCAATAATTATGAAAAAGTCTGATTTGTATTTTTTTTTTTTTCTGCTTTAGTGAAAATAATGGATGACTTTTTATTTCTAGTTTTGATATCAAATAACATCCATTGCCAGTAGATGTTCTAAAAGACTTGATTCAAGTCAGTCAAGTGTCTTTTACTTGTGTGATCATTTCCCACTCTTGCAGAGATGAAAAGACAAAGCTGCTATAAATAAAGAAATTATCATTATTATTATTGAATTCATTATTGTTATCTTTTTTTATTTGATGATTTTATAGAGAAAACAGAAACCCTAGTCTGTGGGATAGTGGGTGGGTGGGTAAGTACTTAATTCTTGGAACCATAGTACACTAGCAGAACCTGTAGTTAAAATATCAGAAAGTAAGTTTAACATTCTTAAATTTGAAAAAAATTATGAGAAACAATTCAAAATGTAAATTAATTGCTTAGAAATTTTTTTTTTTTTAGAGTTGATTAAAAAAACATTCTTGTCTTAAAATATCATAAAAATGGTTTGAGTAATTTTCAAAAGATAAAGGGAGGTAAGGTCGTTGCTTTTGATGTAAGCGTGACACACAAAATAACACACACGCTATCGTATTTATATATAGATAAGTTCAAATCCTTGTTAATCTGTTCATTTTCTTGCTTACAGTTTTGGGAAAAGTATGAGTCCCTTTATGGATATAGTTGTACAATTCTTCTTTTATCAATCTGTGAAAAAATAGTCATTTGTACATTTATTTTTCAGATTGTTGTTCTCATCTTCATAAATGTTACCTTCACAATGTTTCGGCTGTTCTCTTCTATTAAACCTTTCATTGTTTAAATAATTTCATTTTGTTTGTTTTATATTAAAAAAGGTTGAAAATACTTTTTTTTTCACTCAGTATTTGAAAGATTGTCAGTGAAAAAAAAGCACTTGCCAAAGGATAAGTGTTTTATTATTTTTAGTCACCACTTGGGAAAATAATTCTCTAAACCATTTCGTTTCCAAAAATTTTCAAAGCCCAAAAAATGGCTGTTTACCGTTTCATATATATTTTATATAAATAGGTTTCATGTATTGTTCATTTTTTAAAAATCAAATATACAAATAAAATCTTACCACATTTTATTCACATATGTATAGGTTAGGAACAAAATGATTATTATTGAAAATATCATTTTGTGTAATTTACACAGGTTCTGCTAGTAAGAACTAATAATACATTCAAGTTTTTTTTTTCTCCTTCTAATCATTAAGTGTGAATTGTTGAAAGTGAGAAAAAAGCAACGGAATATCAACAGGTGAGAAAGTTAAGATTATTTCTAGCAGTTGTTAGTACTCTCAAAAGGTTGTTGAAAACATTTCACAAGATAAATCAGAAACTTTTTATCATCCTGATATTTGTTTAAGTCAAAGTGGATATAAAGAATGATGCAGAAAATCCAGAAAGTGTCACCAGTGCATTGCTTAGAAACATGGCGGCCCCCACCCCTGCAGAATGCACTCTGCAGCCCCTACCCACACCAGTCAACTTACGCACCCCCCTTTCAACATACTAAACCCACAATAAATGGTACTTTAAACAAAATAACATGCTCTTGGAAGAACACAAATATTCTGTAATCATGAAAAAAAAGAAAACGGAAGAAATTTAATTAATTTTGTAAATTAAAAATGTTAAATGGTGTGCGTTTAAAAAAAAAAGAAGGTTTATGTAATTAAATAAATCAATTAAGATCTCTCTCGCATGCTTATCTAGCACTAACATGGACCGTTCATTTGAAAAAAAATGCGTTTGTGCTATCTGCGAAGGCAATAAAAGCCTTGCAACATCCCTGGGCCTTGCGGCACTCAAGGAGCTTGCTGCACCCCCCTCCGCAATTGCGTTGTCTGTGGGGTCACTAAGCACGGCCCTGAATGTCAACCCCAAAATCTATCCTAAACTTGTCAACACCGGAGCCAAGTACTTTAACTTAACCAAATACTTAATTCCTTATTGTTCAGCAATATGTATGTGTATGTCTAAATGAAGAAATGGATGGTTTTTCGGAATCCTTGGGATGAGGCTTGATGATTTGTACGAGTATTTTTAGGCTTGATAATTTGTACAAGTACAAAGGCTAATCGGCCGAAACATTGTGAAGACTGCAATAACATGGATGAGGACAGAAGTCGGAAAAATACTTGTATGAAGAAATTAGCTGTGAGAGGATTGCAATGACTGAGTGGAATTGGGAAGAGAATTCTACTATGACCGTGTTATGGCAGCTGAAAGTAAATGCAATGGATTTAACTGGTATTTGAACTCATCTAATATGATTTCAGAGTCCAAGTTTTAACCCCTTCTGAAAGTGAATGCAATTGCTTTAACCCATGTGTCAGCAATAGTCAAGTTCATTTAATACATTAACACCTATGATGTAAAAGTACATACATGAACACACACACACACACACACACACACACATATATATATATATATGTGTATGAGGCAGAATATCATTATTCAGACAAGTTTCATTAAAAAGAATTTTAATTTTCTTTTCAATATTTTTAAATAGATTTTTTTTAGAAAACAAGAAAAAATCGAATTGAAAATATTAAAAAGGAAAATTAAAATTCTTTTTAATGAAACTTGTCTGAAATATATATATAAATATATATATATATATTTTTTTCTTTAAATCTAGTTTGCTATCATTATAAAAGTCTTGGTTATGAACTATTTAGGTTTTTTCTCTTTGATTAAACAGAAACAACAACAACAAATCATTATTTTATTAATATTGATCTTTTCATTTTTTTTCTTTTTTTTTCTTTTGTCACCTTTTTATGTTTGTTTTTTTCATAAAAATTTCATTAATTCTTCTTCCCTCTGCAAGGATTTGTTTGCTTAGCAAATTGGATATCCTTCCTTTCTGGTTGTTTCTCATTTTTCTGGTGGAATTCTTTTAGTTTGTTTATTTTCAATGCAATTATTTTCAGCTTAGAAATGCTGTTTTTACACTTCCATTGAAATACTACCGCATAATTTCATTTGTCTTGGCACAAAAAGAAAGCAGATTTTATTATAATTAAAAGACATTTTTCCCCCCTTTTGATTCAAAATGTGTGTAAATTTATTTTGTGAAGATTTTTTTTTTATAGATTTTATTACCATTTTTTTGTAATGTTTTTTTATTGTTTAATTTCTGTTTTTTTGTTTTTGAAATTAAAAAATTACAATAAAATAATTTATTTAAAAGTTCTCATTTCCAATGTGACTGATTCCTTATTGACTTTTTGTAGAATATTAAATTATAAATCATTAGTTCATAAGTGTGAATATATCTACATACATATATATATATACACACTGAACCGAATGTGCCAAAAGGTGTTGGTTAACAATTGATCTGGAACTCCATGTGTATAACACTAGAATGTTGGAAAGTCGATTTGGCCCAGTGGATAGGCTGTCGGACTTGAAAATCGTAGTATGTGAGTTCGAATCCAAATAATTTGGTTTGTGTTCATATTCAGACTAATACCCTTGGGAAAGGTATCATCATCATCATCTCCTCTTCATCCCTTCAAAGGGGACATAAGGCTCCCACAATCCTGCTTCGTGGAAGTTTCCATAACTTACTGTTTTTACAGGGTGGGTTGTTGGCCCCACGCCCAACCCCCAAACTGGAGGACCAGGTGAGATGTCTGTCTTACCAAAGACTAAGGGAAAGGTATGAATCCCCAAATTTCCTCCAGCTATGGCTTAAATAGTACACATTGAGTTATTAAAAACACTAAGTTTGGAAAAAAACTAACGTTTACCAAAAATGATTGTTCTCGGCATTAAATGACCGAAAATAGTTGACACACCGTTAAACATAAAACAATCAAACAAACACTAGAATGTTATACAACTTGTTTATGGTTTATGAATTTATCATATAAAAAAGATCTTAGCAAAGACAAAAAAGTCTTTTATTGGACTGTGAAAGCAAAAATGTAAATATTTTCTAGCAGTAGCAATAATATAATGGCTACATGCTAATGAATAATGTTTCAAAAAACAAACAAATAAATAAATGTACCCCCCCCCCAACCAAATCGGATGTGGTTTGTAACTGCTTTTATTTATTTCTCTCTATTTGCCTAAACAAACTCTTTCTGTTTTGTTTCAGTTGCTCTCATAGAATTTTATTTCATTTTTATTTTACTTAAAAAAATTTTTTTTAAATTAGGCAGACATATTGTAACATCATCACTGGTAGATCCACTGGTATTGGGGGAAGTCGATTTAGCCGAGTGGATAGGCAGTCCGACTTCGGGATCTTAGTACTCAAGTTTAAATCCCAATCCTTCCGTTTGTGTTCATATTTAGACTAATACACTTGGGAAAAGTATGACTCCCTAATTTTCTCCAGCTATTGGTTGAATAGTGCATACTGTCTTATTCAAAAAACTAAATGTGGACAAATTTAGCCGAGTGGATAGGCTGTCTGACTTCGGAATCTTAGTACTCGAGTTTGAATCCTAATCCTCTGTTTGTGTTCTTCTGTTTCTGACTAATACCCTTGGGAAAAGTATGAATCCCCAATTTCCTCCAGCTATTGGTTAAATAGTGCTTACTGTGATATTCAAAAATCTAAGTGTGGACAAAAAATGTCATTTATCAAAAATGACCTAAAATGGTTGATATGCTGTAAAACACACACTCAAACTTAACTGTCACTCTTTCTCGCTATGGAATCCAATTATAAGGGAATAAGATGAGAAGAAAGAGAAGAGAGCTGAAAAAGCCTACACGAAACAGTAATGGTACAGTTTGTTAGTGATAAGCACCTGTGATCTCATAAATTTAAATAGATGTTTATTCGACTAACTTTTGGCCTGTCTTCTGGAATAGATCTTACAACACTGGGAAAGATAGGAATCTCTTTGTTGGCTATTGATGAGTTAATACAAATGTTTCTTGTTTTTAAAGAATTTATTATAATCTAAAGAAAATGTTTAAAAACAATACTTCTTAGCATTAAATAAACCTACTGACTTAACTAAAAAAGAACCCAATGAAAAAGTCGAACAAAAGTCCTACTATTCCCTAAAAGACCATAATTGTTTGGTCCTTTACATCTCTTGTCTTTGACCTCAGCTTGGCACCCTACTGCCTGGAATTCCTGAACTATCGCCCATTCCCTCTATCTATCTCTCTGACCATCAACAACTAGAGTGCCTTACTAGCTTTCGGACACAGCACAGTGTCTAACTAGCTTTCGGACACAGCACAGTTTCTACAGTAGTAGTAGATAACACACCAGGTATTCCCTGTGTAGACTAGATAAAATGTCTTTTTAAAGTTAACATTTGTGTTGTTAATTCTTCAACCAATTAATGCTTAATACAACCCACAAGTGTTACACTTCTTAGCAATAAATGACCCGAGTGTGATAATAAGTTATAATGATTTTTTGTGTTTGAAAGAAAATGTTCAAGATTGCTTTTATGTTTCAATCTAGGGGCCATGGTTACGACCTCTACAGACTCCCAATTGCAGGACGGGGCCACAAGCTCCTTAGGGGCATTAAGGCTCTTTTTGGCACTGCTGATCCATTGTTTAAAGTACCATTTATTGTGGGTTCAGTATGTTGCGGGGGTGGGGAGTTGCATTTTGTGGATAGGGGACATAAAACACTTTTTGCAGTGATAATGATTTGTGTATGAATGAACAAAATAGGTTTCTCAACCTTTGAAAAGATATGAATCTGTAATCTTTATAATACTATGACAGTTTTTATAGCAATTCATACACACATGCATGCACACATACTCACACACACATACTAACTCACTCTCACACACACTCACTGTCACTCACACACTCTGATTCACTCTCACACACACTCTGATTCACTCTCACACACACACTGATTCACTCTTACACACACACACATTCACTCTCACACACACACACACGCATTCACTCGCACACACTCATTCACTCTCACACACACACACTCATTCACTCTCACACACACACACTCATTCACTCTCACACACTCATTCACTCTCACACGCACACACACTCATTCACTCTCACACGCACACACACTCATTCACTCTCACACATGCACACACACTCATTCACTCTTACACACACACACTCATTCACTCTCACACACATACACTCACTCACTCTCACACACACACACAAAAGAAAAATCCCAAACCCAAAAACTTTTAGATGAATGGTGCCTGGCTGCCGTTCATTATTAAAGTTAATAAAATAATCAAACAGAAACCAGTTCTAAAACCAAGAACATTTTTTGACAGGAGGATGATATTTTTTTAAAAGGTTGCCATGGTAATTGGATATAAGGCTGATTCTAATGATTTAACGCATAAAAATAATGGAATAACAAATGTAACATTGCTTTAGAAATAAATGAAAAAAAAAAGATCTAAATGATTATGAAAATAACAAGTATGAAAATCGCAAACTTTATTTTAGTAAAACAAAAAGTATTGGATAAATATATAATAGAATATCCTTGAAACACAAATGATGAAAAAATCTTTTGATTCTACAAAAAAACACTCACACTCACTCACACATGTACACTCACTCACTCTCGCACACACACACACACACGTACACACAGTCTCACTCTCACACACACATATACACGTACACACACTCACTCACTCACTCTCTCTCACACACACACACACTCTCTCTCTCTCACTAACACACACACACACACTCAGTCACTCACTCTCGCATGCACACATACACACACACCCTCTCTCACACATACACACACACCCTCTCTCACACATACACACACACCCTCTCTCACACATACACACACTCACTCTCACACACATACACACACTCACTCTCTCTCATACACACACTCACTCTCTCTCATACACACACTCACTCACTCTCTCACACACACACACACACACACACACACACTCACTCACTCTCTCACACACACACACACTCACTCACTCTCCCCCACACACACACAACAAAAAGCTGAGTATTTTGGTTTTTCATGTCAGACACAAAAGAAGTAACTGAAAAAACAAACAAACAAAGAAAACCATACATTTTAACAGAAGACTTGAGGTTTTTCCATCTCTAGAGTGGATACAGCAAATAAAAGACATACAATTCAAACAATAAGGTTTTGGTCTGTTAAATATTTCATTTTCTTTGTTTTTGAAAAAAAAAAAAAAAAAAAAAATTATTCTAGAATATTTAAGTCACCTTTGACACTATTCTTGCCTGATAACTGACAATGTATTCATAAAAAGAAATTGTATACTTTGTTTACAAGAATGCAACAAAAAAAATCTAATTTATCCAGAAGAAATAATGAGCTTCAGATTTTTCTCTGATTTTCATATTTCTATTTTTGCTTCAATTTTTGCTCATACTAATACTATATTTACTTGGTCGAGCACAAAGCCAAGTTAGGCACAAGGCCAATTTTATGTGCTCGATATATCCCTGGGCTCTTGTAGTCAGTGCTGCTCTACACCTAGATGGTATATTTACTTGGTCGAGCACAAACCTAAGTTAGACACAAGGCCATTTTTATGTGCTCGATATATCCCTGGGCTCTTGTAGTCAGTGTTGCTCTTCACCTAGATGGTATATTTACTTGGTTGAGCACAAACCCAAGTTCCTTTGTATGTGCTTAATTGACTCTTGCACGACTGTGTGTAATCAGTAGTTCCAATAAGTGTGGATGTTGCTGCTCAAGCCTTCACCACTATAAACAGATCTCTGTGTAGGCCGTCTGACGACCTTACATGGGTTAATGACACCTTCCATCGTCTGTGGAGACGGACGGATGCCATCAAAAAAATTTTTTAAAATTGACTCATATTAAGGTGATTATTCGGCCAAAACGTAGTGAAAGAAATAATATTATGGATGAGGAGAATAGTCCGATTAGTACTTTTAGATTTCATCATACCTCAT
>JAYKTE010225023.1:0-12147 GCA_036873565.1 Xipholeptos notoides | reverse complement strand
GAAGGAAGGGAAGAAGGAAAGAAAGAAGGAAGAAAGGTGCAGGGAAAGGTAAGAAGGAAGGAAGGGTGGAAGGAAGGAAGGGGGGAAGGAAGGAAACGAAAAGGGAAGGAAGGAAACGAGAATGGAAGGAAGCAAGCAAGGAAGAAAGAAAGAAAGAAAGAAAGAAAGAAAGAAAGAAAGATAAAAGAATAGATAAATTAAGAGGGTGTGTAAAGAAAGAAGATAAAGGGAAGAAAACAGAAAGAAGTCTTAGAGAAACGAAGAGCAAAGAAAGGAAAAAGAAACAAAGAAAGGGAAAGGGAAAGGGAAAAAATGGCAAAAAGAAAGGAAACAAGGAAAATGGTTCAAAACAGAACCGAAGAAACGAATAAAAAGGAAAGAAATGCAAAATAAGGCGGAAAGAATAAGAAATGAATTATAGAAAAAAAACGAGGAAAAAAGAAAATGAATGAATCAAGGAACAAAAATAATAGCGGAAAACGATGTAGTTTGATTGGATCAAAAATAGTAAATAAAGGAAAGAAATAAAAAGAAATAAAAAGAAATAAAAAACAAAACTAGGAAATAATGAATGAGATAAAAATCAATAAGAAAAAAGACTAAGAAAAAACTTTCATTTCAACTTCTAAAAGTAATGAACTTTCAAATGGTTTAAAAAAGCTAAAAATTATGTTTTAAAAATATGTAAAAAAAATTTAGAAAGTAAAGAAAATGCATTATCTTTTTTCATTAATCAAAGCAACAATAGCAATCTGACTTGCCGTGAAAATAAAAAAATTAGATTAACGTTTATGATATTTCTACATAATTAATTTCAATTTTGATGTTGCATAGTGAACTAAGTAACATCAATTCACAATTGTCTCGCAGAAACCAGCGAGTTGACTGTTTTCAATTCGGACAAGCGAGCGAATTCAATCAAAACAAGTGCATCCGTATAACAGCACGGTGTACTGTACTGTTGTACGCATCGCGCATGAAAATTAGATATTTCACGCGTGTAGATTGTGGAGGGTGACCTGCGTATTCACTTGCAATGGAGGCAGCGTTATATGAATTGCGAAGGCGTCAGGGATTATTATATAAGGAGTCCATTTTTTATGGTTCAGCGGGCAGCGCATACATAATTCCAGACCCATAAACCGCCAGTCTTATACTGCATTTCCAGACATCTTCAACTCTCGATTCTACTCTTGTGTCCATCTAGGTAAATAAAGAAAGAGGCTATTTACAATCTTACTTTGTTGTCATTTTTAATATATAACAATGGCAGTCATATTGGAAAGTTTCTGTGTTGAAACACGGGTTAGCATTTTGTGAATGAATCTCCATTCTGGAGTTTTTTTCTTACACATATTCTATATTTCGTTTGATATTGTACATATTCACTCTGAAGCACCCATCTCCTCATTAAATAAAAAATACTGCATCGATATCAGTAGAGACTTTTGTTTTTATGTATCGAATTTTCGGACTATTGTCCCCATCTTTATTATTGTTATCTTCATAATTTCAATATCACCCAATGCCAATAACTAATAGGAATGCATTTCAAAATGTAACACTTCTATCTGGTCGTGGTTAATGGCAGGTTTTGACGGTGATAGAAGCAGATAAAGTAGGAGCTACACCGCGTGGCTATAAAGAGGCAGTAAAGATCCACCTGAAGAAGTGTTTTACTGATAACTTCCTCTCGAGTTAATTGGCAATAAAGGCAATTAATTGTTCCTATCTAATTATTACGTTTGTGACATACACATGCACTAGCGTATTAATATATAGATATTGGCTGCAAATGGATGCTTAATGACCGTAAAAAACAACATCATAAAACATTAGCTCTTCATCCACACATACTAAAGCAGTGGATGTTATTGAACAACTGAACTAGAAATCTACAACACCTTTACCACTAAGCTATCACAATGTAACACTAGAATCTTCTTTTACATTAGTGTACTTCAAAAGAATGTTCTTGAGCAAGACAGTGAGTGATAGAGAAAGAGATTGACATACAGGAGGAAAAAAGAAAGAGAATGTAATTGAGAAAGAGCAAGAGAGATTTTCCAGTCAAAGCTTCAAAATAAATCTAAATCAAAAAATGCTTATAAATCTGTGAGTCTTGAGGGTTCTTTTTTAGTAAAATAGGGAAGGAAAAAGAAAAAGAAAACAACAAAAAAATCTGCAGTTTAATCTGCCTGAGACATTTACACCAATGCAACACTTTGATATAATTCTTAATGGATGTGCAATCTTATTGTTGCACTCTGAGATAAATCTAGACTTAATGCAAATCTACCTTAACCATTTCATTTCTATGTATTTGGTTTTATACAGAGTTATCTAATAGGGAGACGAGCTTGTGTGCGAATAGATAAGTGGTTGAAACTTTGGAATCATAATACGTGAGCTTAAATCCCCGTATATTTGTTGCATTTACCTTTCAAGTGAACACCCTTGAAAAAGGCATGGATGTCTTTGATTCCTCCCTTGATCTAAAGTACACTAAATGTTCTTCTAACAATATTTATGGTGGCGTCTGGGTTTAGTGGGCCATCGTGGGTCATTCATGAAGAGACTAAGAAGATAGTCATCATCAAACAGCGATGGACAACCGAAAGAGAGAAGAAAAATGACAAAGAGAAAGACTTTGTCTATCGAATTTTTGGATTATTGTTCTCATCTTATCTTATTATTATCTTCACTCATTTAGTTTTATAGATCTGCGGAAACTGAATTATTGGATGTGCTTTGCGCTTCTTATTAAACGTACAGAGGATATTTAATGAACCTAGCTCAGCCTGACTAAAGTTACTTTGGTCATAGTGTAGAATATTAAACTGGCTTACTGCTGCATCTGCAAAATAAAGGAAAACAAGAAATGACTAGTCACGATCGGACTGGATATCAAGATCATATTAAATAAAACAAAGGCAGCATTGCAGCAGTAGGTGTCAGAATTAGATTTTGATGTGAGGCGACGTGTTGTGTTCGCGTATCGTAGTCTGGAGTAGTGAAAAAAATATATATAAAAAGAGGCGTATTTCTTTTTAGCAAACAGCCAGAGTAATATTTGCAGATGACCCGTAAGATGTCGGCTGACCGTACGTACACTGCAAGAGTTCTCTGCCATTTTTTCCACTTGCGAAAATAAACAGACGATCGTAAATCTTACCACAGATTTTGTCGTTATTGTTGCTTATAACATTAGCCTATTGATATTTTAAAGTTTTCGTGAGTCTCATTAATTTCTTGTCTAAATCTTTTAGATGAAATTTATAGCTATTATTCAATCTATTCATCGACTAGAAGTATTGCTCAGCTTTGCCTGGGTGCCGGTGACTTGCACCTAGGGTAGTTAAGGAATCCTATTATATACAAAGGCAGTACCGTAGATGCAAATTTCGGTGGTCTGAATCATTTTGCTATGCGAATTTCGGTGGTTTGAATGCTTTGAAACTGGCTTTTGGGTTCATTTTGATTTGTGTTTTTTGTAATTCCAAATTTTGACCCCTTAGCAGTCATTTTTCCGGTTTAAAACCAATTAGAAAGTGTTTCCCTGATCCAAATATCCTATAAGACAAATTTCAAGTGTTTGAACTCAAAATTGGTAGATTAGTTGGGTAGAGACCGCAATAGTCCTATCTTTCAACTTTGACACCCCATCAGCCAAATGTTCGGCTCAAAACCAATCTTTCCTCGCGTCCCATTATCTTACATATGAAATTTCAAATCTGCAGACCGAAAATTGGCAGAGTAGTTTGGTAGAGACTGAGTTTACACACAAACACACTCTCTCACACACATTAAAAAGATTTGTTTCAATCCATTTACAATTTTCTGCCAATATACACTTCAACCAGGCATTGCATGACATTATTGAAAACTTTATATAGAACTAAGGTACTTTCTTGGCCCTGTGAACCAAACCCTGTATATTATCAATGGGGATAGACTATCTTCATTTCATATGTTTTGACTGGTACTATATCATTCTATGTTAAGTAAGCTTATCTATTTCTATCGACAGTTAGGACTGAACCTGCATTCTCGAGAAACCTTATAGAAACCAAAGACTAGAACCACTTCAAGAATCAGCCATAAGTTACAATTCTCCCTCACTCGATCTCTGTGTGGCAGCCGACCTGTTGAAAAGGTTGGGTGGTCTTTGGGCCTCATTGGAACCAATATTTTAAGTTAATCTATTTTTATAGGACAATCATTTGGTGGGAATAAGTTAGTTAAGTTTAATAAGAGTTAGAGATGTTTCTACTTTGCTTGCTTTTTACTATCTGCTCCTGACATTGTGTCACCGCTAGATGAAGCCATAACTAGGAAGAGACATGATAGATTTGAGATGACATTCGCAGTGAATGACAATACTAAAGAAGACGATTAATGCCATGTGTAACCAATTGATAGTGAGCGTAAGCATAAACTCTCCTGAGCACATATAGAAACCAATGGTTAGAATCACTTTGCTATGTATCAGGATAATTACTTTCTGTGCTTGTAAAGAATGAATACATAAATAGATTTTTTGGTAATTATCAGATTTGAAGTTAGTTTTGCATAACTCTTAACACTTCATCGGGTATGGTCTATCAGTATCCTAAGATGGTTTGAATCGGAGCTAAGTTTATCTTTCTGATGTGAATTAACTAATAAATTAATATTTCATCTATATAAACAAATTATTCCATACATTTGATGAATCATCAAATGTCTTAGTTCTACATAGGTTCGGTGGTTTTTATTTTTGATAGCATATCAACATTTTTGGGTATACTGAAAATAACCATCATGGTTTGAGTCGAATCTAAGTTGTTCTTTCTATAAAGAACTGGAAATATTGCCCGGCCTTGCTTAAAGGTTGCTTTGATGCCCCTTTTCTGCTAACTTTGAACTGCGTTTTAAAGTAATTCCAAGATTTTTTTCTTCCTAAGAAAACCGCTGCAACTTTTTGAAAGCCAAAAATTATTTTAGTAGACTGTGGTAATATTGTCATCACAATATCCAACATCGCTCCCACATAGCGAATACTACGGTCTCCCCAAAGATCCAATTTTTCAATTTTACCCCTTTAGCAGCTATTTTTCTAGCTCAAAACCAAATAGAATTTCTTCCACGAAAAGCCCATATAGCAAGTTTATTTGCGTTCATAATTGATCTAATACCGTAGGGAAAGGTATGAATCCTCACATTCCGTCCAGCTATGGATTAAATAGTATATATTTTGTTATTCAAAAAATTACCTTTGGGTAAAAAAGAACGTTTATCAAAAAAAATATCGTCCTCGGCATTACATTACCTAAAATGTTTGATACGCCATAAAACAAAGCAAATAAACTAGTAATAAGGAAATCTATACTTTCTTCGGGGGCATTTTCTTGAATGGGAACGCAAAAGAACGGGTAGTTTTCGTACTCGTATATTACGAGCAGTGAGCACTGCTTTGCAGAGATTCCGTCATTAAATAGGTTATACCCTATCTGTATGTTCTGCTTTTTAAATCTCTCAATCCAGTTTCTCTAAGAGTAGAAAGTGAGCAGACAAACCTGAAATATCTTTCATTTTATTTCTATGAAATCAGATTTAACTTTTGTTGTTTCTTTGTTGTTGTTTGTTATTGTTTTTTTGTTTTTTTATTCTTAGGCAAAGAGAAGGGAGAAAGGTCGAGATGCAGCCAAGTTAAAATGACACACAAAAAGAGATGAGGTTATTGGTACATGTGAATTTGAACAGCTGTTTCCTTAGACTATTTTGTAGCAAGGTAAGCTGGTTTGTTAGCTTACTTATTGCAAGCGTGTTCTTTTAGCGTTTTAAGTGGATAAAGAAAGCTGGAATTTCTTTGCTTGGCTTGTCTTTGTTCTTACTCCAATTTCCCACATTTTTCATTGGAACGATCAACATCCAAAAGCATCCATGTACATCACTGCATTTACATATTTTCAGGAATTTGCACTTTGCAGTTGCTGGCTGAAAACCAACCCCACAGACGATGTTTTTTTTTTTTCCTTTCATTTTTCATTTTGCAAGCTCCTCTCCTGATTAGGCTTGCAGGCCCAAAGATCCATATCACTCTAGATTTTTATTCCGTGACCTACACCGAGGATGGAAAAAAATTGACAAACCAATGTCGATACTACCCTGAACACAATAGTATAGACTGTGTGCCAAAAGATCTTGATCACGCTAGATTTTTCATTCTATGACCTACACTTAAAGTGGAAGAAATAAAAATAGTCAAACCAATGCCGATACTCCACTGAACATAATACTATTTTTAAGCAAGTACAAATGTTGCACCTTTGTGAGAATTTAATTATAACAACACCAGCTTTAATAAGACAATCACTGTCAGCAGTAAGTATTGTCGCAGTAAATAAAAAGCTGAATTTTAATTGGTCAGATTTTGGAATTAAGCTAGACAAAATTTCAGCATAAAGTGTTTGTTTTGTTTTACGGCATATCGACCTTTTTGGTCATTTAATGCCAAGAACAATCATTTTTGATAAACGTTCGTTTTATCCACGCATGGTTTTTGGAATAGTACAGTAGTACAATGTGATGTGAGGAGCACTATTTAATCCATAGGTAGAGGTGGGGTTTTATACCTTTCCCAATAGTATCAATCCAAATGTGACCGTAAACGGAACGATTGTGATTTGAACTTGTGTATAACGATTCCGAAGTCTGACTGCCTATCCACTATCGCAACGGATAGAAGCGTTCTGATCCTGTGCATGTGTGTGTATGTGTGTGTGCGTGCGCAGTGGACGAAAACAAACGAAATATAACGAAACTCGAGAGAAGGGTTTGTTGTTGACCTCTAGTAGATTTTTTAGGGTTTTTTTTATGATAAGAAAAAAGGGGGTTGTTGTTGTTGTTGAGTTGAGGAGTTGGGTTGGGGTAGCGGCAAGGAGAAACAAAATGAGCAAGAAGAAGCACACAAGAAAGCGCATGTGCAACTAATTTATGTTTTCACTCTCCTGAAACGGGAGCAAAGAGGAGGAGTGTGGGGCATTTTAAATTAAGGAAACAAGATTTAAATATATAAATATATATATATATATAGGGAAAAAACGAAAAATGAAAAAAAAAATATCTTATATAAATAAATAAGTAAATAAACGAGGTTTTATTTTATGTTTTTTCAATTTTTGTTTTTATTTTTATTTTTTATTCTTTGTCGTTTTTTTTTTTTCGTTGGAAGAATTTCCTTTAGAGACAACGCGAGTAAAAAAGTGTTCTGGTATACTGGTTATTTAGTTGTTGTGGGTGGGATAACACGGAGGGAGCCGGAGCGGTTTTTTTCTTGAAAAAGAGTTTGGGAGGGGGAATTAAGACGGACGGACGGACGGCAACTGGGAAAAGATAGAGAAAACGAAACTTTTTAGGTCATTTAGTGCAGGTTTCCCTTGAAACAGGACCAAAAAAAGGGGGGAATTGCAGAGAGAGAACAAATTCAACAAAAGACTGAGAATGTTATTAAATCCATGTGTGCAGAATAGTATCTAGGGATGGCTAAATACATTAGCCCAAGGCTATTCAGATAAACCTCATATGCGTATTATGCTCATCGTGTCTCTCTGTGTTTTTGTACGTGTGTATGTCGAGCGAGCGAGTGAGCACCAAACTGAGTTAGGAACAAGGCCAGTTTTTCGTGTTCGTTGATTTCTTGGACCTTTTGGAATTAGTATTGTCCTTCACCTTGATGAGTTACTCTCATTGATATGACGGATCTCAGCTGATTTTGGAATCAGGGTTGACTGTTGTTGTTGTCCTATATGAGTTACTCTCCTACAGTTAGTTGACTGGTCTCATCTATCCAGATTTGGGAAACAGTTTTGTCATTCACCTATATGAGTTATTTGTATTGAGTTGACAGGCTTTGTTGTCCATCACCTAGATGGGTTACTCCACCAAGTTAACGAACTTAATCTACCCAAGGCAGGTGAAAGTGAACGTATGTAAGTGTGTATCTGTGTGCAGGTATGTGTGTGTTTTGACTGTATGTATGTTTGATCGGGTGTGTGATTGAATGTGTGTATATTTATATATACAAGGGTCGTTCCAAAAGTATTGCCTCCTATTTTTTCACTCGAATGTATCAGAGGGGATTCTAAATTGCATTGTTATGATGACTAAACTTATGTATTCATGACCTGAAGATTTAATCTCGGATATTGACGGTGTGGGTCTCTAATAAATCCACCCATGTCATGGACGAGCGTCACAAGCGGAGATGCGTCATTGAATTTCTCCACGCAGAATAATTGATCCGATCGACATTCACCGGCGCTTTTTGGACGTTTACAAAGTTGATGCAGTAGATGTAACAGAATTTGCCATAAAAAAATCAAAAACATCTTTCAACAAAAAATGTTTCATCTTTGAAATTTTTTGAATATAACCAATTTTTAAATTGTTAAAAAGTTTTAAAAAAATCATTGACAATTTATTTTCAAAGAATATTTGATAAAAAAAATTAATTAACGTCTCGTTTATCAGTGTCAGTTAAGAATGGTGGTGTCTATATAGAAAAATAAATTTAGGGCACAAAATGTCATGTTTTAATGGTATCACTCCAATCTTCATAGCTTTTCAACTTTAAAAAAATAACTTAGGTAGTATTACTTTTAGAACGACCCTTGTATGTATGTGTTTGTGTGTGTCTGTATTTGTACAGCATAAAGTATTTGTCTGCATTTTTCGGTATGTGTATATGTGTGTGTGCATGTGCTTGTATGTGTGTATATGTGTGTGGTATGTGTATGTTTTGACTGTATATATAGCTGTGTTTATTATATTTGTTGAAGTGTTAGTATATGTCTGTATTTTTATGTGTATATTGGAACCACATCCGAATTCATTCATGTAAAGACTGCAGCCATATCATAGAATTGACCTTTTTCTGTAAAGAAGTGACAAAGATATTTAATGAGTTTTATTTTAAAACAGAGGTATTGCCTAGTCTTGCTCGTGGGTGGCCTTGGTGCTCCTTTTGAGCTCATTTTGATCAGTGTTTTGTAATTCCAAGATTTTTCTTTTTAAGAAAACTGTCATAATTTTTTGAGAGCCGAAAATTATTTTCTTAAACTGCTGTTATTGACACGTTAATGACCAACGTGAGGTGTTGCCAATGGTAAATGTTGTCTTTTGAACACATTTATTTTCGAAATTATCTTAAAAATCAGTTTTTTACTCGATTTAAAAGAATTTTTTTTAGTAGTTTTGTAAGAATATTTTTGTTGATTTTTATCTGAAAATTGTTTTTTTCCTTGATTTTAGAATATTTTTTCTCTACCCCCCACCCCGCCCCCAATGAATTAAAATTATTCTAAAAATTGAAAAAGTGGTGTACTCATTACAGTTTTTTTTTCCAGATTTGTAAAAAATAGATTGATAAAGAAATATCAGTTTGATTTTTTATTGCAAAATGTCTTGAATTTTTATGGGGGAGCGGGGAAGTCTGAAGTTTAAAAATATATATATAAATTAATATTTTTTCAAGAAAATTCCTAATTGA
The DNA here is from genome assembly GCA_036873565.1 of Xipholeptos notoides. Classification (NCBI taxonomy): domain Eukaryota; kingdom Metazoa; phylum Mollusca; class Cephalopoda; family Idiosepiidae; genus Xipholeptos; species Xipholeptos notoides. Next base: position 2,615 of record JAYKTE010225023.1, on the reverse strand, counting down.
CATTTTTTGAGTAAAATATTTTTGTAATTAATTAATAAATGCATTTAATCAATGATTTCTTAAAATCAATTATTAAAATATTTTCATTCGCGTAAATTAAAAATATTTTAGATAAATTGCACTGCAACAAATTAATGTTAATTTGCACTTTTTAATTAAAAACGTGTTAATTATTTTAAAAGATTTTTCATATTTTTTTCAAATATTAACAAACAATGAGCCATTTTTTAATACAGTAGTCTAAACACACTCATTTATACAAATTTAATTCTCAGAAATCGGAATTAGCCAGTTTAAAAGAGTAATAAAATCAAAAATAAACTAGAAAGTTTAGGAAAGCAATAAAACTTCCCTTTGATGTTGGTGACTAGGGCCCCGCAGTGCCTTCGCGGTTTTTAAGTTCACTACCTCGTCATAAAACGTTGCTTCAAAGTAAAATAGCAAGTGCATTAAACAATTTTTTTTTGTTTTTTAAAAAATTAAGTATATAATTAAGTTAAAAAAGCCAGTTTTCAATCATTTTTAATGATAATTCCCTCTAACTTTTTGTAAAAACTAAAATTTAGTCTCTATTTTAAAATTTGGGCTGATTATAAAATCTGAAATTTCATTTAATATTTTTAATTACACGCTTACCTAGACCAAAGTAGACCCTACTCAGCAGACGCTATGGGTCCACAACGATCCAAATATTCAAATTTGACCTTCAGAAGCAATTTTTTCTGCTCACAAGCAAATCGAATTTTTTTGATAGGTAAAAAAAAACATATACTGAATTTCAAGTCTCTAGACAATAAATTGGCGAAGTTGTTTCAGAGACGGTTCCTCAGACAGACATGCTAGCAGGTCAATTTTTATAGTGGTAGATTACATATTTAAAACAGTTTTTACGGTTGGATGTTCGATGCGAGAAGTGTTTTTTTTTTGTTCTTGTATACATTATTTATATCTATAATTTTTATTTAGTATATTTATTACATTTATTATATATTTTATATATTTTTACATTTAGTCTTTCATTTATTACATTTATTATGTTTATTTTATTTTAGTGTCTAATTACAATTTATTACCTTATTTTTTTATATTTTTGTGTATATATACATATATATTTTTGAAAATTTAAGGAGTCTTCAAATAAAACGCTTTATTTTCTTATTCATGGAAGAAAAACGGAAATATCAATATCAATGAAAATTATGAAAAGGGAGATATATATATAGAGAAAGAGCGAGTGGGAGAGAGTAGAGAGTAGAGGTTCGCATATGTTTAAAAGAATGAATATATTCATATATATAATTTTAAATATGTGAGTAGAAGTCTCAGCGTGTGCGCATGTGTGTATGTGAGTATGAGAGAGAGAGAGAGAGAGGGGGAGAGGGAGAGGGAGAGAGAAAAAGTAAAAGACGAGGAGAGAGAGAAAGTAATAAAGGGTGATGTGAGGAGGGCACGGGAAATAACATTATCAATCAAAATTTAAATATGTGTGTGTGGATGTGTATCTGTTGTGTGTATATGTGTATACGTGTTTGTGTGTCCATATGTGATTATGTGTATGTGAAAACAACAGTGAGTGGAGAATATGGCAACGGAAATAACAATATCAATCAAAATTATGTATATGATAAGTGTACATTATATTTATATATATATATATATATAAGATTAATTGTGTGCATGTGTGTGTGTACCTGGGGTAATGAAAGAGTAAAAGAAAAAGATGACGTAGGGGGTGAGAAATCGAAAGAAAAAAAGAAGGAGAGTGTGTGGAGAAAGAAAGGTGGTAATGGAGATAGAGAGGTAGGATGAAAGGGGCAAAGAGATTGAGAATTAGAAAAAAGAAAAAGGAAATGACAGAAAGAGAGAAATAATGAAAGAGAGAAAGAAAGGAAGAGAAACCGAAAAAAAGAAAGAAATTAAGAAAAAAGAAAGAAAAAAGAAAGAAAAAAGAAAATTATCAAGAAAGAGGGAAAAGAGAGAGAGAGAATAAAGAACGAACGAAAAAAAGAATGAAAGAAATGAAAAAGAAAAAAATTAGGAAAAAAGTAAGATGAACAAATTAATGAAGAAAGAAAAAAGGAAGAAAGAAAAAAGTAATAGAGAAAGAACAAACAAGAAAAAGAAGGAGAGAAAACCAACAAAAAGACAGAAAAAAAGGAAGAAAAAAATTAAGAAGAAAAGAAATTAATTAAGAAAGAAAAGAAAAGAAAAGATAAAAAAAGAAAATTTAAAAAAATTGTAGACGGCCATTGAACGAGACGCCATTTTGACCTTTCAACTGTAATCGCCATTTTGTTCCTTCATTATAACAAGCCAAACAGCGAAAAAATCCTCGTCTGTTTAGAAAGAATATTCAAGTGTGAATGAAACAAAACCATTGAAAGAAGAAAATCATCCAATTTTAGAAGCGTTATTTTCTAATTATAATTAAGATAGACACAGCCTTGTGGCCACACACACACACACACACACACACACACACACACACACACACACATACACAGAGTCTCTCATACACACGCAAACACATACACACACTCTCTCTCTCTATTTCTCTCTCTCTCACACACACCCACACATACTCTCTCTCTCTCTCACACACACACACTCTCTCT
>JAYKTE010224912.1:0-12147 GCA_036873565.1 Xipholeptos notoides | reverse complement strand
TAGGAATCGAAACCGCTATCTTCTGACAATGTTCACCTGGAATCGTCTAGACGTCACCACCTCTATCCATTGTCCCACGGACCCCGAAGGGTGGATTTTTTGGTCTTATAAATCCAATTATTTCTTCCATCTTTCTTCTTTTTTTTCCGGTCCGTACCGAGTTTATAACTATATATATTTTCCAAAGTAAATTGGGGCTTATAAAATATAGATTTCAACTTGTGTAAGAACCAAAAGCTGTTAATGGCTGACTGAAGTTAGTTTCAATTTTTTCACCCAGACTTTAACTGTATTAACATATTAAATAGCCTGTTTTTATGTGAACTTGTTCAGTGTACATTCATCTAAAATTGTTCTTAAAAATTGAGTCAGACTAAGATTTTGTTTTTCGAATCTCAGTGCTTGTCTTTATGAGTCTAAGATGCTTAAGTTCTTCTCTATAAGTTTTCAAAAAGAATTACTTTTTAATTGTTTAAAACGTTTTTCTTTTTTTTCATTTGAAACTTAATTTTTAATATTTTTTTCTTTCATATCTGATTATTTGAACTTTTTTGCAAAACTATTCTTTAGATTTAAAAGTATCAATTTTTTAGTAATTTAGATCTATTTTCTTACATTATGAGATCACTTCCTGACAAGGTCTAATTGAATGTAAGACGGGCATAATTTCTTTCCTATAAATATTATTAAATAAATTGAATTAAATTATTAAATAGATTAAATTGAATTATTTTATTCTAAAATAAATTTGAAAACAAGTTAGAAATAATTTGGTAAGTTTGAACTTATTTTAAAAGGAAATAAATTTGGGTAAATCAAATTTCCTCAGAAAAGAAAAAAAAGATGTAGCCTCTGATATAATGGACTTCAATGAGTTTCTGATCTTGGCAAAAAACTTGATTTTGCTCTCTGTCGACAGGGGTGAGAGCTATCTTTCCATGGCATTGAAATGAACTAAATATGTTCACTGGCAGGTCCCTTGACATTGTCTTCTCTTTGAATGCTGTCAAGTCTCCTAGCCGTTGGAATCTGAGACTAAACTCTCAGAAGAATGTGGTTATGGTGCCTGCCAAATGCATACAGCTTTAATGTTAGGATAATAGTGAAATGGAAAATTCTTTTAGGGACTGCCAAAAGAAATAATAGACAAGAAACAAAACAAAAAATCAAGGAATTATATAAAATGAAAGGAAAGATAAAAACTTTTGGTGAATTATTTCCAAATAGTGAAGCAAAGTAAGTGTAGGCATTTATGCCTCGGGTGATTCTGACCATAGGAAGAGAATGTAAAGAACTTGACAGAACTCGAGTTTTGACAAAGATGTGATGTACTGTCTCCATTTATTAAATAGACTTATAACTTTTAGACACTGTGAAACATAGAGAATATTGAACAGGTTTTACTAAGGTCAACTGCATTATTCTTTGGCTTTAAAATATTTACAAGATTACAATGTCCACAGAAATCAATATTCTTAAAAATGTAAAGTAACCCACTGTGAATTTGATATCAGGTTAAAAACAACAAAAAAATATATATATTTCTTACATATTTAAGAGTAGCTGCCAATACTCTTAACACATAATTCACCAAAGAGCTAGCTAGAATACACATTTACAATTTAAAAATCTATTGATTAACCCTCAACTTAGATTCCAACTCATTTTTAAAAAAAAAACTTTGAATGAAAACATTGCTAACTGATCATTTAATGCATATATAAAACTTCCGATTAGCTGGGTTTGATGCATAGTCTCTTATTCATACACACACAAATACACTTACATGTTATACAGGAAGCTATTACAATGTATGTAAAAATAAATCTAGGTAATGATAATTACCTATGTTAACATCTCTATTGCCTTATTTTATTTTAGATACATTATATTTATCTTCTAGTTAGTAGATATGACATAACTTATTTTTTCATATTTTTATTCTTTGGAACCATATGAAAAGTTCTGTAAACGGGAGAGAGAGATTATAGTTACAGACAGCATTGGCAAACAATGTTCTATCTACTCTATAACACAACTTCTCTTTCTATCTCTATGTCTCTTTCTATATTTATTTTCTTTCCTTTATGTATATTCTTCTTCACTCAAATCTCATTCCAAAAACAATTGGAATAAATTTTACAAGAATTTTACATGACAAATTACTTACATTCCTAGTACAGTTATTTCTAAACAAATTTCTGGAAACAGGTTTTAGCTGATTTTAATTTTATGATAAACAAATATCACAAATAAAACAAATATCTGCAAAAAGAACTATGACTCGTTAATAATTTACTATTATGCATCAATAATAGTTGAAGTACCGGTGATGATGTTAGAATAGTTTCAAAGTGAATGCAATGAAACAAGCAACATTTAAATTTTCTCTCAAGCTTACAATTTAAGCAATGAGTGGTTGTATTTACAGAGTTATACTTTCTCCATAGATATTATTGTGGCAAAATAATTGGTCTCTAAGTTCAGGGGGCAAGTGATATCATGCAAGATTCAATACAAAGTTAAGCAGTTAAAATTTAGATAATAGACTAAATAGATTGTTTGAAAGCTGTAGTGGAATCACCTGCAATAGACATCTAATAATATAGTTAACTCCAAATACTTATTATTTAGGTATTCTCCACCTATGTTAAGCTAATAAGTTTTATATAACTTCTATAACAATTTTTCTTATTCACAAATTTTATTGAAACTTTACGATAAAGTGAATGCAATTGTTGGATTTTTTGGATGTGATCCTTATCATTCTTGATTAACCTTTCAATATATTTGATAAGAATAGGTTTCAGATGTATTTCAGTCATTATCTCTGTAAAGCACTTATAATTCTATCATTTAATTCTGCTGTTTGTTGGCCACATCATTTACACCTTTGATTTCATTGACCTCAAAAAAGTAATTATTATAGCAGTAAAGTCAGAATCAAATCAATTGAGAGGAAAAATAAGTTATTATAGTTACTAATTTGTCATATTAGTTGCGCTACCTTGTACTATTGAATAATCTTTTTTTTATATTTCACAAAATAAAATGATCTTTTTTAGATTATATTGGATAATGTTTTCATTCTGAATAATATAATGTTCTGAGATCATGATTTTTTAGAAATTAATTTATTATTTATTTATAAAGAAGTTTAGGGAAGTCGATTTGGGCCAATCGGTAGGCAGTCGGACCTCGGAATCGCAGTACGCGAGTTCGAATCCAAGATCATGATCATGTAAAAACAGAAACCAAAAAAAATATGAACTATTTTTATTTGAAGAAAAGTCTTTTGTCGTATGTCCATTACACCAAGAACACACACACACACACACACGCACACAAACAACAACACACACACACAGCGGAACACAACACACGCACAGGGAACAGCCGGGACCCGTGACTACAACAAAGGGCAGGGCACTAAGGGGGTGGACTGGATTCCTGACTGAAGGTATCTCGTCAGGAAAGGGCCAGAAAAGGCAAACGAGAAAACCCAGAGAAGGTCACCCCTAGAACCAAAGGAAGAGCCAGGCTGGTTACGTGGCAGTGGAGAAGAGCCCAGAGTGCGGGTGGTTGGGTCCAGTGCACTCAGTGGTAGTTTTACACAGGCATTTTTCTTTTAACAATTTTTATTTCAATTTTATAAAAAAAGATATATTAGTTTACTGAATTTTAAATATGTAAACAAAACTTTGACTATAGCAAAAAAGCACTAATTTAATGCTGAATCATCCCCTCACCGAATCTGCCACATGTAGAATTGGCTATGCCGGATCGGTCACTCTAAAACATACCAAAACTCAATATTAGGGACAGAATCCCCACGGTCGTTTCTTGGTGTGGACTTGGTATAGAAGAATTATTTACTATTCCACAAAACTTTTTAAGAAATTATTTTTACCCTCTGAAAATGCCACCTCCTGAAATGCACTGTCCAGGGCAGAATGACCCCCAATTGCTATGCCACTGTGAATACATTCACTAAAACAGTGTGTAGTGTGTATATAACTATAAAAGTGTAGTTAACAGTCTAACTCTTCTAAATAATACAAATTCACTATATTTTTATGATAATTAGAATTCTATTATAGTTTTTATTGAATCTGTTCGCTATTTAAACCATTTGTTTTTATGGAACTCAAAACCAGAGACTTGCTTACATAAACTAAAACAGAAAATATCTTTTAAAACAAGATAGTAGAACATTAGAGGTTCTTTAACAATAAGTGAATAACTTCAATGGAGTCAAACAATACAAGATTTTATTTTTTATTGTAGAGGGGACTGCTGCAGGGAAATCTCTGACAAAGATTCAATACTACAGGGAAGTCACAAAAGAATGCAATGAAGGAAAATATAGCCTATAGCTACAATAATGTCTGCTTTAAAAAAGGCAGCCAAAATAAAGTAGAAATAAGGAGAAAATGTTGATTAACATTAAGATAGATTTGTTGAATAGCACCCAACCTACCTATGTATCAGGCTGTCATGTTCAACAATTGGTAATGAAATTAACTGTTGATTCTTCACTGATATACCCAGTTTACTAGTTGTTGATGATGTTCTGATTGAATTATAAGAATAGTAAGGCTCTCCCAAAAGTTTGATGGTGTTATCCGTGGAAAAACAAAAATAAAGCTAACATTAAGTTTTATGGGAAAAGAAGCAAAGCACAAGAAGAAAAACAAACAAAAAATGTTTGTGAAACTTGGAGAGAAACAAAATGTAAAATAAAGGAATAAAAAGTGTCTGTCTGAAAATATTTAGCCTACTTTTTGGGAAAGTTTTTATTTTTTTATTTTTAAGATATTTTGCTTTATTTCTTTTTAACTGAAATAACATGGATAATGTGATAAATAAAAGAAATAGTTTTGAATCAAAAAGAAAACATGTTTTTCAAGAGAAAAAAAGAGTGACTAAACATACTTTTAATTGTATTGGGTAAAACTAATGGAAACAATTATTCTACTGATTAAATTACCTTAAAGGTAAACATTGACATTGTGAATCCATGGGAATTTGTATCGACAATGTTGATCTGTAACTTTTAATCATATGGTTTTTTATATTTTGAAGTTAATCTTGAATAATATTCAAATGAATAAAACCTTTGCAATTTTAAAACAAGAATAAAGGAAAGTATAAAGAAAATCAAATTAAATGGCTTATTAGTTATATATTTAATTTGATGGATGAAAAAGAAATTATTTGATTATAGTCTAATTTTTCTTCGGTTGTGGAGAAAACCTATGGTACAATAGATAAACACTCACATTCTCACATTATGAATTTGCAATAGACAAGTTCAAATCCAGGTGTTTTTATTGTGTTCACATTCAGACCAATACTGTTGGAAAAGGTGTGAATTCCCTTATTCCTTCCTATCAGGGATTAAATAGTGTCGATGCATACTGTTCAAATAATGTGTTTATGAATCAAAGACATTTAACAAATGATTTTACTTCTTATAAAATGATCAAACCAGCTAATATCCAGTAAGAACCAAATACCTAACTTTTTCTTTGGTCATTTGGAAGGTTTCTGAAATGAAAATATGATTAAAAAAAAAACAATACTGATGATATGTAAAAAAATACATTGTATTTATTTTGTTTGGGAGTAATAGATATTGCAATATGAATTAGTTATTTTATGGGTCCATGGAATTAATAACAGTCATTAAAGAAGTGTATTCAGATGGCAAACACCTTGTCTGTAGAATAAATAATTTTGAATCCGACACCAGATTGGTTCAGTTAATTTTTTTTAGAATTAGTCTTATCCTTATATTAATACACTAAGAACTCTGACCGGACTTTATGCAAATTAGTCATCATGACGTCATTTTCTAACTAACTTTTGATTGTACAATAAGAATAGCCAAAAAAAAGTTTCGAGAAGATTTTCTATGTATTTCTCTTCAAAATAAGTTTGATTCGTAGTCTGATCTGAACTAATGAACCCCTGATTTTTATATTGAAGGAATTTCTCATTGTTTTATTATGTGATGAGAAGATTAATGCTTATATGGGGTTGAACTTATCAACTACCGTGGAATTTGCACGGGTTCTGCTAGTGCATATAATTTTATAGTAGTTAAAATAAAATAGATATTTGCTACTGAATTGATTTTATATTTTAAAGACATCTAAACATTATTTTGTTTAAAAGTTCTTAAACTAAAACTTAAGAAAGGGTTGAAATCAGACTATTCTTTAAAGAAATGCAGTAATTAGAGGGAGTCACCATTGTAATGCTTGGGGTTAAAAGGAGGGTGACAAAATTTGACATTTATAGAAAACTTTTATTTTCCAGAAGTAATTGTTGGTAGGAGAACATAAATCTCCCTACTACTAGAAAGCAGTGAGAGAGAGAAAAGATTTCTGGGATGGTCAAGTATATAGCATGTCATTTGAGTTCTCAGATGAGGTGAGGAAAAGAAAACGAAAGACGAAATATGAATGTGTAAGAATGGGTAGTATTAAATATGACCTATATTTTTTATCTTTACTTGTCCCTTGATGACACCATTACAAAAACTTCTTTGATATAAAATCTTCAGGATAATAATGTGATATCCAAATGGTGTGGATAAATAAACAACAACCTACATAAAAATGACAGGTTGTGTTAGAGACCGTTATCATCATAACTACAAATTGCTTGTCCTAATCTGAAATCATCTATTTTACAGAGTCCTTGAGATGAAACTAGATAATTTATACATCTATTATTCAGCTGAAATGTTGTGAAAGTAACAATGATAAGGATGAGCACTATATTCCAAATGATAAATTTTCAAATTAAAATTTTATATTTGTTTTTATATTTTTACTAGAATTATTGCCTGGTCTTGTTCAGGAGTTTCTTTGATGCTATTTTAGCACTTATTCTGATCGATATTTTTTGTGATTTCAAGATTTTTTTTCTATTTAAGGAAACTAATGTAGTTTTAAATATAAATAAATGAAGATGCACTAATTTCTGTCAGACATTCAATCTTTATATATGTAATTTATCTATATGTTATATCTGTTAAGTTGCAATAGATAAAAAATGCAGATAAAAATTATAACTTAATAGGTTAAAACAAACAATTGAATTAAAAATTCAGGCAGAAATTTAATAAGAAAATTAAAAAATTAAAAGTGGCAAAAAGTCTTTTGATTTGGAAGTAATATTTCTGAGTTTGAAGTTATTTTATACTAGTTATTGTTTATCATTGGAATTCTGTTTTCTGTTCCCTTCTTGGTCATATTTTGGTTAGTCTTCTCAAAAGATTCATTTACCATTTCATTATGGAAATTATTGGCATTTTGGCAAATAAGCAAAGATTGGAAAGTTCTCATTCTACTAAATGATTGGCATTACCAAGATGGCTGACTATGGCAATTACATATACCCTACAGATTTTCACTAAGCACAAAGATCCTGCTTCTGTCTGTCATGCTTCAGACTTTATTATGTTTTAATGACTTTTGCTCTGAGCTGAAAGAAAATCAAAATGAATTGAATACTTTCTCATATTTTCAGTCTAAATATTAGTACATCTGTCCGAATGTGTGACTTGATGATCACAGACTTAATATTTTCTTCTAGACTATTGTATCAGTGCTGTCAAATATAATAACAATCTTACTTAAAAATGTACTAGATGTGACTATAATGTCATTTAGCTTTGGTTTCAAAAGTAACTGTTCACAGGAAGCAAAGAACAAATCCAAGTTTTGAGTCATACTTCCCTCTATTTATATAATAATATATTAAGGAAACACAGTTGGTGAGTGGTTAGACAATAGGGTTTTAGAATAATTATATATGGTTTTTGTTTGTCTGTTAATCTGGGGACTCATAATCTTTAGCTGGAAAGCTTATCAAATTTGGAAGACAACACATTCTAAAACCCAGTATAGCTCTCATGGGTTCTATAAGTCTGTAAATCTAGGTGAAGGAAACTCTGAAACAAAAAACCCATAGCTGAAATAGCATAGCAGCCTGCCATTGAGCACATAAATATAAATTTGTATTAGATCACTGATATGTACTCAACTGGATAATCATTTTACCATTTTATGATAAATGTACTCATACATTTCACATTGATAACCCAATTTTGTCTTTTAAAGTTTTGAGCTATTAGATTTTGGTAAGTTATGAGTTCACTAATGCTCTTCAGCTGAGCAGTAAATCTGACAGTATGTGTTATTCTAAGAAGTCATCAAGAAAAGAAAAGATTTTTCTAAGGAAAAATTGTTATGGCCATAAAGTTTGGTAAGTCATAAACAAAAATAAGCTACCCATACTCTTCCAAAAGCAATGGAAATCAAACTATGCACATTATCTAGAAGCAATATTGCCCAGCCCTGCTTGGTATTGTGTTTGTCCCATTATCAGCTATTTTTTCTACTGAAAACCAAATTAAATTTGTTCTACAGATCCAAATACCCCAGATATCAAATTTTAAGTCTCCAGGCCAAAGATTGTCAGAGTGTTGAAAATTTTGTTTGAATTTGATCATTTCTCTTAGAAGCTGATTTTTTCAATTATAATTTTTTTAAATTATTATTTTTGATACATATTGGAGGCATTCTGAAACAACAACTATCTAAGAACGCTCCTAGGCACATAGTACAACTTTGTGAATTTTCAAGAAAATCGGCCCAGCTGTCTTTTAGTCCATACGGAACAAATTCACACACAAAGTCTCATTTATATATAAATTTAAATTGACCCATAAGTATGTTTACAAATACTTTTTGGAAATATAATACAGAACCACCATGAATTGAAATAATTCCATTTTTAAATTTCATTCAACTCCTATCAATAACATATATGTATCTCCACTTTAGAATCCATTGTAAATTGAATATCAACCACGTCACAGTTATTTCATAAAAGGTTGTTTTAAACAGAGTTTAATGCCTCAATGGAGTAATAAAGGATAACAGTGAATTACATAGAACTTCCAATAAAAATCACAAATCATTAAAGAGCATTTAGGTGTAATGATGGTACATGCCTTGTGTTTGTCACATAGTGACATGAATTAAAACAATTAAAGACCAGTTACCAGGCGTTGTTTCATAATTACACATGGGTGATATTTACCTCTATTTACACATGGGTATAATATTGCAATTAGCAGATGACGCTTATCTCATTTTCTTTAGATTGCTTAGTTCACATCTGATAAAGCCCTTAAACAAAAAATAAATTGTCCTCTTTGTTTTGAAAAAGATCCACAAATCGCAATTTAACTAACATGCATTCTTCATACACATTATGTGTATTTATATGCATGTGTAAGTAATAATATAATGTACTCATGATTTGTATTTATATTACATGTAAGTAATAAAATAATATACACATATTGTGAGTTTATATATACATATAAGTAATAAGAAAATGTGTGCAATATCAAGTTGTTTATCCTATAATTGCCGTATGTTTATTATAAAAACTATTTTTAAAAACCATTTGCTGATGAAGTACAGTATTTTATAGTAATCAAAGTTCCATAATAAACTTTGGGTTTGTATGATTCTCCATCACAAAAATCCAACACAACTACAATAATGATTTATGAACATGAATACACCTAGGGATTATTGTAAAGAAAAGTTGCCTTGCTTATATGACGGTTGATGCAGCTGGTGCAAACTAAAGTCGTACACTTCTCCTATATCTGAATGCTGATCTTTCAATAGACTCCCACTCAACTGATACATACATCTGGTAAAAGCAGGGAAATTTTGTATTCAATCTTTTTTCCAAAAGATATTCTCAAAAAATGAATACAAATAGAATAGTCAGAAATTAAATCAGCCATACCTTAATAACAAATTTTGTATACATAATTCAATTTCCGAATCACTATCCACTACTTAACCAAGACACCTATAGTAGGAAGGCTTTCTGTAGAGCTTGTTCTTATACCTGTGTTAAGTGGGGAAATTGAAGATTCCACCTTTCACACTGGTATTTTTTATGAAAGTGAATGCAACAGAACGACAATGTACCAAATCTTTCTTGCTTGAATCAAAAATTTTATTTGTAGAATTCACTGTCTGCATTGCATAAATCCACTGAGAAGTTTACCTATAAATCATGTTCCCAACCTCAAAACACTCTAGCATAGATAGGATGCCATTGATAATTAGATACAAAACATTTTTAAATTAAAATCATGGATATGAAATTAAATAGCTTGGTGTGATAAACATGTATATTATTTATTGTTATAGGCATAATATTTCAACCCATTTACTTTCCAAACCTTCAGTTATTTCTTTTTCACGGAACATAGGCATCTTTATATAAAAACTGAAAAATTTCACAGAATTTAGAAAATAGCCCTCTATTTAATTCACATATATTCTTAGTTTGCTAAATATGAATTTTGTGTTATTTTGATTCCTTAGGCTGGAAATAAAGATTGAGCTTGTTAATTAGAACTAAGGAAATCAAACACCAGTTATATTGTTTTGAGGTATTGTTCCTGTGGGCTTTTGAAGTTCTAAGATTATTTCTTGTGTGATGAATGATTGTTTGTCATCATCTAGTTAAATCATGAGTTCAAAGTTATCATACTGGTTGATAAGATTCTTCTGATGATCTATTTAAACTCTGTAAATTTGAAACAGTTGCATGAAGGCTTTTAAATTATAGTAATGCTTTGAAAATGCCAAATGGTGAAAGTAGAAGACTTGATGATGAGAATAATCAAAACTAATCTCATAATTTAAGGCAAGCATTATAAAAATTATTTCTCTAAAATTATCTTTCAGAACTAATGAATACAGGATGACATCTTTTTAAATCATTATTTCTTTTACATAATTATGTTAGCAATAATTACTCAGAATATATAATGGAAATTTTAATGAGTTTCATAATTAGAACAAAAAACAAATAAAATGGATGATCCACTTACAGCGCAAATTAAAGATAAAGTTTAGTTGTATAAATGCAGATATTTCTTTGTTTTAAGAAATGTTTCTCATCATTTTTTTAATCAAACTTATATATAAAAAGGTTATATGCAACTTATATATATAAACACAATCTTTTCTGTTTCCATGTTCTTTATATGCATCAAGATTTTCTATTTGATTTTGATTAAATATTTTATTGTTAATTGTTCAGTAGTGTAATTTGTATTTTGTAGTAATTCTATTATGACATTTATCACTTTTGAACTGCAGTATTAACCATTATTAATAATGCTTTAGGATAATGCTAGTAAATAATTTGGTAACTTGCATGTAGATATATTTTATTTTTATTAGAAATCATCAGCACAACCAACTTGAACTTGTGATCTTAATCTTTGGAAATAAACTTCTTTATCAATTGATCCATGAAGTGCCATTTTTGCTAGTCAAACTAATTGAAAGATCATATTAGGATTTGTATATATAACTATTTTATGTGAAACTACAGTTCGACGATGTAGATATATATATATATATATAATGGAAATTATATTCGGACAGTATTATAAGTGAATAAACAATATTTCTTCATAAATAACACTCATAAATCATTTTTCAATTTGCATATAGATCTAATTCATTCTTATTAGTAATCATCAGTGCAACTCAACCCACATAATGTTGGTTGCAAATTCCCAAATTATTTATAGGTATTATTTATAACTAAATACAGTTCATTCACTTAGATAAAAATATATAAAGGTCCATGTTTCTTTTTTAAGGCAGAAATACAAAAAATTGATGTTTTTACCTTTTGGAAATACTCTGTATACCTATCATTTAGACCAGGGGTCGACAACTTCCAGCATGCATGTCATATGTAGCATGCCAATCAATTTTTAATGGCATTCCAAGCTCTCAAGTAGGTTAGGGTCACAAGAAATAAAAATGAAAGTAGTGTTGTCTTTACATCAAAGTCGTCTAACACATGAACATTCAGAGAATTGTGTAAAGCTTAAAGTAACAAAGTATGTTCCTAACATTAAGGAATTGGCTAAGATTATCCAAGGACAAGGCTCCCATTAATAATAAAAACTTTTAAAATCTTTTTTCATTTCACATTTTATAAACTTATTGACTTTATTGAACTTGATTGTTATAAAAATATGTATATTGGCACACTGAATAATTTGAAACC
>JAYKTE010224801.1:0-12147 GCA_036873565.1 Xipholeptos notoides | reverse complement strand
ATCCCAAGGATTGTGAAGGTAACAATGATAAGGATGAGGACAGCAGTCCAAAAAATAGTTGTACAAATTATCAAGCCACATCCCAAGGATTGTGAAGGTAACAATGATAAAGATGAGGACAGCAGTCTGAAAAATAGTTGTACAAATCATTAAGCCTCATCCCAAGGATTGTGAAGATAACAATGATAAGGATGAGGACAGCAGTCTGAAAAATAGTTGTACATATCATTAAGCCTCATCTCAAGGATTCTAAAAAAGCTTATTCCAAGTTATTAACTTCTTCCTTTTATTACTCTCGTTGCATTTAAACTTTAAACCAAGCGAGAAAAAGAAAAAAAGAAATAATTAAAACTCTCCTTTTTCTTCTTCTAGTGCTGGTTGGATAGATTGCTGGACGACACCAATCGCGGCCTTGAGTATTACTTATACCTACCATCCAACGCCGCTCCTGCACGTATGCAGTGACCCTGTAGCTGGCCTGGAGGATAACATCAATTCTGGCCTAGAGCTGGAGGAAGCTCTCCTCATTCCATTACGGCCCATAAGACATGAATTGCTTTACTCCAAGCCTCCGGAGGACTTTGAGGTCACCTCTATGGAACCGGACCTGATTGGTGTCGAACTGGAAGTTGGTCCTTCAGTCCTTTGTCTCTTTGGCTCTTTACTGCTCGGCATGTGGAATATAAAGGTAAGTAAGAAACAATTAAGGGATTTTTATTTTTTGACCTATCAACCTCTATGGGTTATTTAAGGTCAATTACATTTTTGTTGGTATCCTGTTTTAATGCTTTTTATACTAAATTCATTTCTAATGCTTTTCTTATACTAAATTCATTTTTAATGCTTTTTTATACTAAATTCATTTTTAATGCTTTTTTTATACTAAATTCATTTTTAATGCTTTTTTATACTAAATTCATTTCTAATGCTTTTTTGAAATTATTTTATTAGCGGACTGTTGTTCTCATCTTGGATTTGGTGTTATTTCACTACGTTTTGGCCATCTATACCTCTGGCCTTCGTCAGGTGGTTAACCGCGACCTCGGATGAGGGCAACAGTCCGCTAATAAAAGATTCCTGAATTATAAAAGGCCTCATCTCAATAAAACTCCTAAAAATATATATTTATAATTGAAATAATTTCATTGAAATAATTTTTTGAAATTATTTTGTCATTGCTAATATTATTATTATTATTATTCAGGAAAATTACTTTGGAGAAGATCAGCATTTTACTGACTTTTACTACACTCCAAAAAGCGAAGAAGAAAGTGACACGAATTTTCCAAATTTGTCAACAAGGGAAGGAAAGCCAGGATCTTTTGATCCGAGAAAATATCGACCATTGTCTGTGACCGTGTCATTAACCCTACATGACATGCAGATACACCTTGTCAAGGTAAATAACAAAGATTTCAATATTATTCTTTTCTTAAAGATAGAATAAATCAGATAAAATTGAAGTCCATGGTTTTGGTTCATTAAACCTTTAACTTCAACCATGTTATAATACATATTACTATAATACAATAATACATATCATTAACTCTATTATATAGGCTGCACACAGACTACTTCTCATTGTGTCAAAGTGTCATTTCGTCAGTGTTGTCCCATGAAAAGATATACTTAAATATCTGCAGAAATGCAAGGGGTGTACTCACTTTTGTGATACACTGTATATATATACACACACACTTTTTTGGTGCTACTCACTTTTGGCTTTTAATGGAGGTGTTCCTTTCCCCACAAAATTTATGATCTGAGAATTAAAAAAGAAAATAGGTTTGTTTGTTTGTTTGTGTTTTACGGCATATCAACCATTTTAGGTCATTTAATGCCGAGAACAATAATTTTTGTAAACGTTAGTTTTTGTACACACATAGTTTTTTTAATGACACAAATTACACTATTTGACCCATAGCAATTATTTAAGTAAAGGGAGCCTAGAATGAATGCCAGGTTTTTTTTTTACGATCTTTTCCCTTCTTTTTTCTTTTAAAGAAGAAACGTTACCGAAAAGGAGATTCGTTTTGTGTCGTACTTTGGTGTGATTACGGATATTCTGGTTGCCAGGCAATTCTTCCCGCACACAAGACCTCTTGTGGAAACAAAAGGGTAGGAACATTCCGCTTTTCATTTGCCATAGAGAGGCTGCTGCAATTCTGTTGCAATAAGATGGTCGAGCACCAAACAAAGTTCGGCACAAGGCCATTTTTATGTACCCATCCCTGGGCTTTTGTAATGGTCGAGCACCAAACTTTTGTAATGTTCGAGCACCAAACAAACTTCGGCACAAGGCCATTTTTATGTGCTCATCCCTGTGCTTTTGTAATCAGTGTTACCATTCACTTAGATGAGTTAACGAGCCACGTCTGCCCGAGACAGCTTAGAGTGAATGCAATGGTTTTCACTGGGATTTTAACTCGTGTACTACGTATTCAAAAACCAAGCTTTTCCCACTGCTCCAACCTCGCTGCTCTAAATTCTGTTGCAACATGTTTGCCATGATAGACAGTTGGTGGGTATGAGTGAAAAGATTTGGCTAAACCATTAAATATACACGGGAGAATTAAATCAGCCAATCACAAGGCAGAATTTACAAGACATCTTTATTTAGAGACCCAACCGAATTATCAATTGGTGGTTCTTCATTGGATTATCATCTTATTTACTGGATTACTACCTACTGGATTATCATCAATTGGGTCTGCTCTTATTTGGATCTCTACTGGATTATTACTTACTGGATTACTGTTATAATTGTTGCAACTACTGTTTATTTTATTGGATAATTATCAACTTCCTTAATGTAGGTCACAAAATGAAAAATCTAGAGTGATATAGACCTTTGGTCCCACGACCTATCTGCTGATTATGCGAGTATTGGCTTTTGTCTGTCTCTTTTTTTTGTTTCTGTGTAGGTCACAGAATGAAAAAATCTAGAGCGTTATAGACCTTTGGGCCCACAGCCTTTAGGGTTGGGATCAGAGAAAACGAAAGAGAGTGAAGCTGGATCATTATATTTTTTATATTTATTCTTCATTTCTCATCCTTTTAGTGGTGTATAAACGGCAAATGTGTTTACGATGACAGTGCCCCACCGGCAGATGGTAAGATCAATATTTTAATTTGTTTGTTTGTGTATTACGGCATATCAACATTTTTAGGTCATTTAATACCGATTACAATCATTTTTGATAAACGTTCTTTTTTCCATGTTTTTAAATAACGTAGTGTGCACCACTTAATCCACAGCTGGAAGGGATATAGGGTTCACACCTTTCCTAAGGGTATTAGTCCAAATGTGAACGTAAACGGAAAGATTGGGATTTGAACTGGCGTACTAAGATTCCGAAGTCTAGCTGTCTATTTACGGCCTCAATTGGATATATTTACTTGGTCTAGCACCAACCTGAGTTAGGCACAACGCCATTTTTATGTGCTCATTATATTCCTGGGCTTTTCTAATCAGTGTTGCCTTTCACCTAGATAAATTATTATCCCGAGTTAACGAGCCTCATCTGCTCGAGACAGTTGAAAGTGAATGAAATGGCCCCATAGATGGAGGGGGTTTGGGGATTCATACATTTCCCAAGGGTATTAGTCCAAATGTTATCGTAAACGGAACGACTGGGATTCGAACTCGTGTATTATGATTCCGAACTGTGGCTGCTTATTCACTGCCTCAATTGGAACACCCCAATTTTTTTATTGCAATTTAAATAGTTGCATTCACTTTCAGCTGCCTCGGGCAGATGATGCTCGTTAACTCTGGAGAGTAACTCATCTAGGTGAAGGGCAACACTGATTAAAAAAGCACAGGGATATAAGGAGCACATAAAACTGGTCTTGTGCCTAACTTGGGCTGGTGCTCGACGAAGTACATATATCGTCTAATTGAAGCGCAACACTGGTTACAAAAGCTCAGGCATATTATGGGCATGTAAAACTGGCCTTGTGCCTAACTTACGTTTGTGCTCGTCCAATTAGATATATCCTCTAACTGAAGAAAAACATTGATGTTAAAAAAGGCCCAGAGATATAATGAGCACATGAAAATGGCCTTGTGCCTAACTTGCGCTGGTGCTCGACCAAGTAAATATATCCCCAACTTTTTAATTGATAACTCATTTAACCCCATTATCTTATATTGTATACGTCCAATTGTAACACCTGGGGATCAGAGCAGGAACATTCTCAAGGCGTTAAAGACGCCAGGACGATTACGAAAGATGTTTTTAAGTCGTCCATGCCGCCTTTTCCGCTCTGGGGATTCTTCTTCGGAATTCTGTGTCCCTGCTTCCATACTTGGGTTGTTGACGTCATTTGACCTTTAACCAAAAAAAGGGAAGTGATGACAGAGAGAGCTTTGGGTTAGTTAGTTGAAGCCAGGAGCTGAAACCTGACGGTCAGCAGCGGCGACTGTGCGGGGGGCACGAGCAACCGGTCGCTGGGTGAATAAAAATGCCGTGATCACGAATTTGTCTTCTGTGTTATGACTTTATGGGAGGGGGGGTGGAGATTTTCGAACTACAACAACAGATCTAGCAGCCCGAAGCAGAGAGACACAGAATTCCGAAGAAGAATCCCCTTAAATTTAAACAAACCCTGAGAAATGATTCAAAACTGCAAATTAATTGCTTAGAATTCTTTTTCATCATACTTTTTTTTTAAATTACTGCCTCCTATCATCATGACTTTTTTTTTTAAATTATGAAATAAAATAACCAATTTGAAACCGTAAACTGTTTTGAAAATTTTTGTAAAGGGATTGTTTTTAATGATTTTCAAAAGTTTAATAGTTAAAGTTAAAGGTAGGCAAGGTCGTTGCTTTTAATATAAGTGTGACACAAAAAAGAACGAACACGTACGCAATCCTATTAATATTAATATATTCTAGCAGAACCTAAGAAAGTAAATTTAACATTCTTGAATTTAAACAAATTCTGAGAAATAGTTCAAAACGGCAAATCAATTTCTTAGATATTTTTGTATGTTTGATTAAGAAAACATTCTTATTTAAAATATCATAAAATGGTTTTAATGATTTTAACTTTAAGAGAGGTAAGGGCGTTGCTTTTTATATAAACGTGACACACAAAATAACTAACACACACGCTATCTTATTAATATATACAAGATATGTTTTTGTTTTTAATTCCCTTAGAAAATTGTCTTTATGGTAATGAGGAGGATCTAGCATTTACAGTTTGGTTTAAAAACGGAACCAGATATACGCCAAAACGTTGTGAAGAATTTACTAAACTTCTGCCAAATTTTTGCAATATTTAATACCTAAGGAGAAAATGCTGTGACACGTGTTTCAAGCTAAGTACGTTGCAATCACTGGACAAATGTCTTTGTTTTAAGATATATCATACTTTTTTCCCTTATGATTCCTTGTTTGTTTGTCTTTTTTATGTGATATCAACCATTTTAGATCATTTAATGATCTAGAACAATCAATTTTGGTAATCGTTATTTTTTTGGTCCACACTTACATTTTTTAATAACATACTATAATATAATATACAATATAGCTGGAGGGAATGTGGTGATTTTTCCTTTCCCAATAGGAATGCAAACGAAACGACTGAGATTCGAACTCGCGTACAACAATTCCAAAGTCCGACTGCCTATCCACTGGGCCATGTCGAATTGGGCAAAGTAATTAAAAATCGTCAGCAGATAGATTCTGATGAAAGAAAAGGGCACCCGCAGATCAATAGATGTCAGAATCGGACTCTAAAGCGAAATGACAAAGGCGCACGGGAAGATGGAGGTGGAGTTGCCAATGAAAAAATATATTTACATGAGAAATGTATTTTTTGAAGATCGACAGAGAGGGACATTTGCAGGGGTGGCGTCGTTCACATCGCCAGACATTTCGGCCCTTTCTCGGCACTGCCTTTTCGTCCACTTTTGAAAATAAAGAACAGAAGGCTGAAAACCTTACCACGGGGTTTTGTGGTTGATATTGTCACCATACGTTCAATTAACGTTGGAGACACGGGTTCTCGTCAGATAACCGAAGTGAAAGCCCACATCACGAGACATTTCGGCCCGAGCAAGATAATGAAGCCGGACTACATTGTTCTGTGTCTCTAAGAAAGTAAAGATGACCCCTAGAGTAACCTGGTAAGGTAGGATCATTTGTTTATGCAACGGTGTAGGCTTCGGTAGTGGGAAAAGGGTTTGGTTTAATATTTGAATTATTTGTAGGATAGCTATTCAGCAAGATGTAAATGAATTTTATTTTCCTTTCTTTTCATTGTGTTTTTTTTAAATCTTTCTTTTTCTCTCGTTTTTCATTTCTTTTTCTATATCTTTTTTTTCTTTTCATATTTCGTTTTTCTTTTCTCTTTATTCATCATCCATCTCTTTTCTATCCATCTTTTTTTTTATAGCTGGTACACATTTAAAAGTTCTTCCGAAAAGGCCTGGAAGTTCTGCCGTTCGAGTTGCTGATTTGGAAAAAAAGATCCTTTTTATAGGCTTCGCACTTTGGTGCATTTCTACGAGGGAGCTGCTAGCTATTTCAGAACAAATAAATTTTCATTGAATTTCTACCAGAGTTTTTTTTGAAAAAACACAAAAAACCCTCGAATACTTATTCATTTACTAGCAATACCTGTTGAAACTCTACAGTATTTGAAATTTAAGAAAATAAATTTAACATTTTAAATTTAATAAATTCCGAGAAATAGTTCAAAAACAGAAAATTAATTGATTAATAATAATCATAATTACTAGCAGAACCTGTGGAAATTCCACAGCAGTTAAAATATCAGAAAGTAAATTCAACATTCTTAAATTTAAACAAATCCTTGGAAATTGCTGAAAATTGCAAATTAATTGCTTAGAAATATTTTTAGTGTTCATCATAATTTAAAAAAAAAATACCACCCCCTCTCAACATAACTCGTTTTTTCTATTATAAAATAAAATAGCAATTTGAAACCGTAAACTGTTTTGAAAATTTTAGGAAATAAAATTGTTTTAATGATTTTTTTAAATTGAAGAGTTACTTCAAAGGGAGGTAAGTACGTTGCTTTTAAAATAAGTGTGACACACCAAATAATGAACAAACACACGCGCTATCCTATTAATATAGAGATAAAAATTGGGTTTGGCTAAAAAGTCCGATTAACCCCCTCCCCAGTTTCTTAAAAGATTAAAGATATCAAAAATTGATTATAAAAATCGAAAAAAAAATTTGCTTCTAATGGAGTATTGTACCCTAGGACGAAAATCGTTTTAATTAAAGAAGATGAATTAAAGAAATCGTAGTCGAAAACCAAAATATTTGGAAGTGAAATACTTTACTTTCCATTTTCTTTTCGATTAGCAAGTAGAAAATACGTTCTTTATTTTTGAACAACTTGTAAGTAGTAAGCGAGTGCTTGTTGATAATCAAAAAGTTTAAACTCTGTCTTCTCTCATGTCAGAAGTGTGTGGGCTGATCTTATCCTTTCTTGACAACTTATCGTCCTTATTGTCATAATAATATATTTGATAGTTATTTTAACTTGAATCTGTGTGTGTGAACAGCATAGTCTTCGCAAGGAGTACCTAGTTTTTATTTCATGATTTACAAATACTTAATGTGACCCGGCATTCCATCAAGCCGATATGAAAATTCCTCCCAAAACGCACTTCAATGTACCCGCCCGTCCACTGTGTTGATTGCAGCTGATATTCGATCTTTCAAGTCATTGATATTTACTGGCAACTGTGGAACAAAAACTTGGTCTTTAACATACCCCCTACTCAGGAGAAATTCGCTCACTATTGTAATGTAATGGGGTTTGATCCTCGAAGACGCGGAGTTGGTTTCGGCAAAATTGTCCGGTGAGCGCTTGCTTGGCCACGTCGGCATTTTACAATCTGGTGATTCGGACACAGATATAAAAAGGTCGGAAAAACGGCAAGAGTACAGACGGAGAGAAGGTAGCGCCCAGCGGTCGGGAGAAAGGTATCAACGCCGACAACAACAACAACTACAACAACAACAGCAACAACAACAACAACCACGACACCCCACTGCGATAACAGCAATGAAAGAAGGAGAGACATAATTAGACGTCAATTTGACAGTTTTCAAAAAGTGCTGTGCTATCAGAGTTGTTGGTGCGGAGTGGAAAGTTGCTACTTGACCTCTGGGGAATGATACCTGCCAAATAAAGGGGAAATCTCCATATCAAAGAAGTGATGGTGTTTGCTTTGTTCTTTGTCAGTTCAATCCTTCTCTCAAATACACAACAAAGGGGTCGATTATAACGTTACATTGTGAGGTTGTGAGATCTTGCAGGCCAAGTGTAGAGAGCAAGGTCATTATTACCTCTTCTACTAATCCACCACTGAGGCACGTTTTTATTCAGATAAGTTTGTTTGTATTTGTGTTTTTTACGGCTTATCAAGGTCATTTAACGCTGAGAACTATTATTTTTGGTAAACGTTAGTTTTTGTCACCACGAAGTTTTTTAATGTCACAATATGCACAATCTAACCCTTAGCTGGAGGAAATGTGGAGATTCATACCTTTCCTAAATCTATTAGTCCAAAGTTGAACCCAAACAGAAGAACTGGGATTCGGACTCGCGTACTACGATTCTGAAGTCCGACAGCCTATACACTGGGCCAAGTCGACTTCCCCTCATTCAGATAAGATCGAACTGGGATATGCCATGAAATAAAAACTTGAAATTATATATAATACTTGTGTCCAGCTTGATATTTTCTTTGTTGTTTTTTTTTTTTATATAGCACAGTGATTTTGGCGCATGGTTTTTGAATCACCGTGTATTTTACACTTTGTCTATCCATACTAGTTGAAGTACTAGCTACATTCATTGGATCGAAGTTTTGATGGGGAAATATCTCTTTACACGTTTCTTGTAAACTTAAGCTAAAGGGATATTTCCCCACTAAAACTTCGATCCAACCAATTTTGGGGGAGTCGATTTGGCCCAGTGGATAGGCAGTCGGATTTTGGAATCGTAGTACGTGAGTTCGAATCCCAGTTCTTCTGTTTGCGTTCATATTCGGACTGGAACCCTTGGAAACGGTATGAATCCCCACAGTCCCTCCAGTGTTGCTCAAAAAACTAAGTGTGGACAAAAACTAACGTTTGTCGACAATGAATGTTCTCGGCATTAAATGACCTAAAATAGTTGATATGCCGTAAAACACAAACTAACCAACCAACCAACCAACCAATGCTATGACGTCATTTCGCCATAACCAAAAATGACGTCACGAAAGCTTTCTTTCAAAGCTTTAAGAAAGAATAGCGACAAATTTTCCGCTTTTTTTCCTTGAATTTCGGTGCAAAATTGTGATTCAAAGAGACAACCAATTCTTTCAAGCGATTCAATGCTTTTTTGGGTAAGTTCATTTGTAGGGCTGTCACAATATGCGTTTATTGAAGAATATTCTTGTTGTTAATTGACTATTTTGCGATTTCACCATTCCTTTTAATTCTGTAGTTATTAGTAAGGCTGTGACAATATGCTTTTATCAAAGAATATTCTTGTTGTTACTTGACTATTTTGCGATTTTACCATTCCTTTTAATTCTGTAGTTATTAGTAGTGTAGTGACAATATGCTTTTATTAAAGAATATACTTGTTGTTACTTGACTATATTGCGATTTTACCATTTCTTTTAATTCTGTACTTATTAGTAGGGTTGTGAAAATATGGTGTCATTAAAAATATTCTTATCGCAGTATTAGCAACTAGGAATGTGACAACAATATTCTTTAATAAAAGCATATTGTCACAGCCCTACTGTATGTTGACGGGGACGTAAGTTGCATTTTGTGGGTCTCAAGGTACATTCTGCGGGTGGGTCGCAAAGAACATTATGCGGGAGGGCCGTGATGTTGCCTAACACGGCACTGGCCCCACTTCTTTAGACGACTTCAAAGTTTAAACTATTAGACTTCCAATCTATAAACCTAAATTTAGTATTCATCCATTAGTTTGGAATCCTCCACTACTGTGGACTACTTCAAAGTCTAAACTATTAGACTTCTAATCTATAAACCTATTTAGTACTCATCCTTTAGTTTGAAATCCTCCACTACTGTGGACTACTTCAAAGCCCAAACTATTACACTTCTAATCGCTAAACCTAAACTTAGTACTCATCCTTCAGTTTACAATCATCCACTTCTTTAGACAATTTCTTCAAAGTACAAATTATTGGAGTTGTTGTTCTATTGTATATCCTTCAATTTGCTGTGTTCTTCTTGTTCATCCTTTCCAAAACATCTGAACGAAATCATGAAAAAATTCTTTTCTATTTTCTCATGCAGAAACGCAGTGATTTGAATTTAAAATTTCATTTCTTATTGGGATTTTCTAAATGGTAAGTAACGAAAATATTGACTTGATAGAATTTTATAAAAACATTTTGTAGTCTCGCAGTTTCTTGCTCGACTAATTACATTGGGGTGTTGATGTGCTTAAGGATTTCATAGAGCATGTGAGTTATCTTTCTTTGTAATGTGACGCTTAAACTTTACTAATACCGAATATTCCTGTGTGAGAGTCCGAGGTGAGAGAATATATTTAGTTGCGAAAACAAACAAACAAGCAAATTTGGCACAAGGCCATAACATTTTCGGGTGGGGCTTTAAACTTGTGTTGGTTATCCTTGTTGGTTATCCTTGTCCTTAACTAAATCTCCTCGGGCTTTTTCACTCTTCTGCAATAAGTCTCCTCTGGCACTCCAGTATGTCTGGGTACCTTGCAGTCCGTGCCTGCAAGCCCTCCTCCTTCTCATTCAGATATTCTTTATACTTATTTTATTTTTGTTATTTTAATTATTTTATACTTATTTATTTATTTTAATTTTTTTTAATTACTTATCAATTTTTGTATATTTTAAAATTTGTTCTTTATTATTATTAGTTTGAAATCTCATACCAATCACTAGGTACTTGCACACCCGGTGACCAGTGGATTTTATTTGGTCAGAGTGACAACAACTATATGGCACAAAAGCATCTTGAGTATTCTCCCATCTGCGTCCCCCTCGCACATCCGCCGTCAGCAGAATCACTGCTAACGCCCGGTGGACATATCTGAAGGCAGAGTGACAATAAGTCTTCTCTGGCCCTCCAGTAAGCCTTGATATTTTGCAACCCGGTGTTTCAAACCCCCCTCCTCATCTTTCACTCATATTATTATTATTATTATTATTATTATTATTATTATTATTATTATATTTTGTATTTGTAGAGCTGATTAAAGGGCGGTAACTCGTCATTTATATTTGGCCATTCACTAACGACAACGAGAACCAAGGATTCTTGTAAGTAATACCAAATGGTTTGATAAAAGAAATAAAAAATAATATCCCCTTCCATTTTAAGTGAGTTGAATTGAGTTGAGTTTGTGTTTTACGGCATATCAACTGTTTAGGTCATTTGATGCCGAGAACAATCATTTTTGGTAAACGTTAGTTTTTGTCCACACTTAGATTTTTGAATAACAAAATTTGCGCTATTTATCCCATAGCTGGAGGGAACTTGGGGATTCATATCTTTCCCAAGGGTATTAGTTGGGATATGAACGCAAATGGAACGACTGAGATTCGAACTCGCTAACTACGATTTTGAAGTCCGACTACCTATCCACTAGGCCAAACCGACTTCCGCATTTTGGCTGAGAGAAGCAAAATTGATGAATGTAGATTGAAGTTTTATTATATTGTTTAAAAAAACGTCTCGAGGAAGTCGACTTGGTCCGGTGGATATGCAGTCGGACGTCGGAAACGTCGTACGTGAGTTCGAATCACAGTCGTTCCGTTTGCGTTCATATTCTGACAATACCCTTCGGGAAGGTATGAATACCCACATTCCCTTTAGCTATGGGTTAAATAGTGTATTCTGTGTTATTCAAAAAACCAAGTGTGGAAAAAACTAATGTTTATCAAAAATGATTGTTCTCAATATTAAACGACCGGAGATGGGGGCCTAAGCGCAGCCCTGATAAGGAAATATATCTATTAATGATTTTTCTTTTTTGAAGTAGCAATTTTTAATCCAAATAAAAAACTGTTATATCTTCATATTATAAGAATAACCAAGTCATTACTTGAGTTGAACAGAAGGGGTTTATTATGGTAAAGGGT
>JAYKTE010224690.1:0-12149 GCA_036873565.1 Xipholeptos notoides | reverse complement strand
ATCTCTGTGTCACCTGTCTGACAACCATATATGGTTTGATGACACCCATACGTCGAAATCGACGTGAAGGGGGATATATATATATATTTAGGCGGAATATCATTATTCAGACAAGTTTTAAATCAAATTAAAAATATTAAAAAGGAAAATTAAATATTTTTGGATGAAACTTGTCTGAATAATATATATATATATAAAATATTTTTGCAATCCGTCGACAGGCCTGTTTCGCCATTCATGGCTCCTCAGGACGGCTCAGCAAACAACAACAAGCTTTTTGCCCTAGTCAGGATCGAACACCGACCGAATTTTCGTCAGTCAAGTGTCCCCAGTGGAACCCGGATATAAGACAAACCCTGATAAAAGATAGGTTTTCTCTTGTCCCAAAATTTGAGCCAGTGTCTAATTTTTATACAAATTAGAAACCCGGAAAATTTCTTCTCCGATTCCGACCACTCTATTATTTCCAGATTACACTGAATATAAAAGTAAAAAATCTGCGTGTGAGGGCGATTTTTACCCACTAAACTCCTCCACCAATTTGTTGTCTACACTTTTTGACGGATTTCAGACCTGCAGCAAAATTCTTAACCGGTGTTCAGTCGGAAAAATATCGATTTCGATATGCATTTTTCTATTTTAATAATTTACCATATCTTAGTTCAATAATTTAACATATTGTGGTTGTCAACAGATGTCGACAACCAGTACTTCACAGAAGTCTTTAGCCGACCATTTAAATAAAAAGCGGGCACTTGAACTTAAATTGTTTTGAAATCAAAAATATTTCTACAATTTTTTTTAAGTATTACATCGTTTTTTACGAATAGAGTTTCATTGAAAATGATGGTGAAATAATTTATCCAAATTTTTTTTAAGCGCCCGTACGAAGCCGGGCAATACTTCTAGTAGAGTATAAAAAAAATGAAATTGAATTCTACACGAGTTCCCACCAAATTTTAGAAGATTAATGTTATGTAAGAATGTAAACTGAAATATTATCTTCCGATCGTTTGTGTTATTGGGGACATTTCTATCGATTAGCCAGAGAAATCCGACAAGCGAAATGACCCTCCTGACCTTCAGAGGTCAACAAGCAGAAATTTAGGCTTTCGAGCGTAAAACAAGATGCAGAGGTTAAAAAATCAAGAGATTAGAAAATGTTTCGCAAGTTTTCGCAATGTAGCCGAAAAAGAGTAAAGCTCACCAACCAGTGAATCAGTTGCGAAGCATGCGGTCCGCTTCAGGTGGCACGTTCCAGGGGTGGCATTTTTAGGGTGTAAAAATATAAAATATAAAAAATAGAGCCAGTTTATTCAATTTTACATTTTTTTTAAATGTGAATTATACGTTTCTTGTTTTGAAAAATCTGTTTGGGTTTTCTTTGATGACGACATGTATGCGAGTCCTGTAATAAGATAAAAATCTAGGGTTACTAGCAGTAGCCGAACATTAGATCCTTGATTGTAGTTCCATGAAAATAAATATTTTCAGGGCTTTTTGGAATTTTGAAGGAAAACGGATTATCCACCGCTAGCGAGTGGGGAGAGGGAAAATCTTACGGCATTGAATATAACACTATTTGCGCATCTTTACTAATAAAGAACAGAACTGTGATTGTAATCGTTTTCTAGCGCAATCCTGATGATTGGGAACAGTGCAGAAACAACATATATATAGACAAGTTAAAAGAACCGACTATGAAACAAAAGTGAAATGGCCACACTTATCGGCCAATTGAACTATGCCCAAGGGCCCGACACTGCAAAGGAACCCGCCTAGCAGCCAAAAAGATTATCAACAATGTCTCTATTATACACTCTACATGCATTCTGAATCGAGTCACTCAGCTTTGTCTACACGTCCGAATTTTCAAGCTTCATCTCAAGGATTCCGAAAAACCAAAGAAAGATGATAACCGATGATTGTTCTCGGCATTAAATAGCGGAAAAGGTTGATATGCCGAGGAACAAAATCATTGAAGAATCAAGATTAGGTGCAAATGTTTCATGATAAAACCCCAAGAAATGTCAATAAAAGAGTTTCAAATGAATTTGTATTTTACAGAAGTCTTTAGCCCAAAGTTCAAATAAAAAGCCGGAATTTTTAACTTAAATTGTTTAAAGAAATTTTAATTATTCTTCAAATTTTCAAAATATTAGAATTTCTTTTTTTTTTTTTTTACAAATGAAGTTTCATTGGAAATAACGGTAAAATAATTATTTCAAAGTTTTTTGAAGCGCACGAGCAAAACTGGACAATACTTTTAGTGTTTATTATTTTTTGAAAGCAGTCAATTCTAATTAATATCGATGTGTATAGAAATGATCGTCAAACTCTAAACATCACATTGAATCTGTATTTCTTCTGAAAGAGTAATACAATAAAGCTGGTACACTTAACTTGACTAGAATATCGAAAGAGTGAGCTTATTTTTCCTATCAGGCCTTAATTTTCTCTGGTGTTCACATTCTGATAACCTTGAATCTATGACAATTTGGCGATCGGCCAAACATCAAAGAAAATTTAGCAATCATTTTTCATTATGCTCAGAGCGAAGGTGATTAAACTGATTTGTGCGTTTTTGGCGAAGCACAACAAGACATCTAATTTTTAAAGTCCGCCTTTATTTAAGTTTGAAATTGGGAATTCTTTTTTATTTAGATGAATTTGTTGAGCTATAAAGGAAAAAAAGTATTAATGAAATTGTCTTTTTAAAAACACGTTTTTATATGTGATCTTCGGAAATACGCATTTATGATGCGCAGGGGGTATCGTAATTTTTTTCTGATATTGAATTCATAACAGATAATTAATAAACTGATAAATACGTAAATAAACCAATAGAACGAAATTAAGTTAGACAGCTATATTCAGTTGGCATATTTGTAAATCCATCTTCTTACATATATATATATATAGAAAGAGAGAGAGAGAGAGAGAAAGAAAGAGAGGGAGAGAGAGAGAGAAAAAGAAAGAGAGAGTGAGAAAGAGAGAGAGAGCTTTGAAAATACGCACTTGTGTTGCGCAGGAGGGTATCGTCAGTGATGTAATTACTTGGGTCATTAGGCAGTTTCGGGTCTTGCAACATCAGACTACCCTTGCCGAGTCGACCCCGTCAGAGCTAATCAGCACCCTCCTTCTGTAACACGCTAATCGATACTGATTTTTATCTCCGCTATCCTCATAAGAGCATTGGTTTGTAAGATGTATATTTTACTATTGGTGCCAATGCCATATCGTCTTATTTTCAGGTCTTTTGTGATTGTTCCTAGTGCTCCAATCATTATCGGTGTTACTATTGTTTTCATAATAGGCATTTTTATAGTCATAAATCAGGATAGAATTGAAAATTCAAAATGAAAGACCGGAACAACAAAAATAATGTGAAGTAAGATCGGTGCCCTAGAAAACGGGGCCGAGAGGGGCGGTCCGCCCAGGGCGGCACGTTCCAGAAGGGCGACATTAATGGAGGTAAAAATAGTAAACAAACGAAATAAAAAGGAACCAGGAAATTTAATTCAACGTCGTATTAGATAATTTGAATTATATGTGTTTTTTGTTTCGAAAAATCTTTGATTTTCTTCACCGACGACTACTGCATGTATACGAGTCCTGTAATAAGATGAAATTCTAGAATTAATAGCAGAAGTAACCTAAAATTAGATCCTTGATTGTAGATCCATGAAAATAAATATTTTGATGGATTTTGGGAACTTTGAATGTTATCAGATTTTCAACAGCCAGAGGGGGACAGCACATCTTTAGACCACATCAAGCGGCAAAAACAGTTGCTACGCCACTGATCTGAGCTACAAAGGAAAAAACGTATTCATGAAATTGCTTTTTTGAAAAACATGTTTTTATATGCGGTTTTTGGAAATACGCACTTGTGTTGGAGCATAAGATCAGTCATGCGATTACTCCAGTTATTGGGCAGTTTCGAGTCATGCAACATCAGACTACCCTTGCCAAATCGACCCCGTCAGAGCGAATCAGGCTCTGACGCACCCTCCTTGTACCACACTATGCGACAGTGATTTTTATCACTTTTCAAGCCCTACTTATGCTCAATACTGACAGGATGCACGAAGAAAAAAAACATCCTACTCCCCAAACAAACACTCTAAACATAAACCGTTCAGGACGTTCCAGATAACCAAACATTATTTTAGAGTAACAAGACAGACAGAAAGGCGACAGCTTGTTTATATTCGAAGGTAGAAATCAAATCGGAGCAGCTGAACCGTACAGCAATAAACTGGCGCTGGATGATTAAGTCTTTGACGACAAAATAATTACAGTGTTGAACATACCTTAAAAATACAGAAAGAACTGTTTTCGGAGAGAAATTTTTATTGCTATGTAGTGTTGGAGGGTTGGCGGGTCAGCAAGTTATTGAATTGCCTGATTCAGTTTTGGAAGGGTTAGTTAATGACTGAAAAACAGAAGGGACGCCTGTTTATCTAGCCTTAATGGCGTCGCTTATTGTTTTATGCCCGATTAAGACGATCCGTTTGCTTTCCTTGGTTGACTAGCGGCAAAATTAATTAAGAGATCGACTCGATGTAATTTATTGGCGTTTGACGTCGTTGGAGAAAAATCTAATGAAAGAAAAGATTCTCTTAAAGTGAAAAAAGAAAATATATTCGCAATAGAAGATTAATCAAGTCCCTAAATTCGGAACAGCTTCATTTTTTCGGGGCAATAATGCAAAAAAAAAAAAATATTACTTTTTTTAAAAACTTTTTTTCTTCTTGGAAAAAAACAACAAAAAACACTTTTTACTTTTTTTATTTTTTATTTATTCATTTATTTTTTTCTTTTGGAAAAAAAACTAAGAACAAAACTTTTTTCTTTTTTTTTAACTATTTTACTCCTGGAAAATTTACTTTTTTTTTTACTTCTTTTACTTCGTGACAAAAAAAACCCCAAACCTTTTACTTTTTTTACCTGTTTTCTTCGAAAAATCTATGCAAAAATAATTACGGAAAAGGTTTTGTCATTTTTTGTTTTGCTTCTTTTTTTTGCTTTTTTTTCCCCGGGTGGACCATAGAATCAGTAAGTTCACTAGAAATTCGCTCAAAAATAGAAATCAATTAAAATCCATGTGGCGTCACAAGACACTGCACAGAAAATGAAATTAGGAACCTGTTTTAGACTGTGTATATTTACTCAGCAGAGCGTAAAAATGTCATTTGACACAAGGTCATATTTATTTGACCTGTGTCAGGGTGTAATGTCATTAGGGGCACGGAGGTGTTTTTGGTTGCGTCAATGCTGGTGTGTCACGCAAGTACGTTATTCATCGGTAATTTTGAAAGGACGTAAAATGAGCACCAAAAGGGCATAAAAGCAACACCTGAAAAAGGCCAGGCAAAAAAAGCAATCCTTTAGCAAGGCCGGGCAATACTTCTAGTTAAGCAACTTCTGAGCAAGGCCAGGCAATACTTTTAGTGAAACAAATCCTGGGCAAGGCCTGGCAATACTCTGAGTAAAACGACCCATGAGCAAGGCCGGGTAATATATTTCAAGTATGTGTATAAAATAAGATCTAAATCATTCTTCTAAAATTAAATCGGAAAATAGACCTTTTAGTAAATCCATGACGAGAAAATTGACTTGGGGCAGTAGATAATCAGTGGGACTTCCGAATCGTAGTCCACGGGTTCGAATCCCAGTTGTTCTGTTTGTGTCCATATTTGGTAAATTATGAATCTCCATATTCCTTCCAGCTATGGGTTAAATAGTCCACATTGTCTTATTAAAAATATTATCTTTCGTTGTAATAGACTCAACAATAATAATGCACATGTAGACGTTCACGTTTGCCCATTGTTGTGGTGTAATCATCCCGCGAGATGAACTCACCCATGGTTCACATTACCGAAATCATGAGCGGCCCTGGCGGAGGGTTCTAGTTCTGGACGTAATCACACATGCTCGGTTGGACGTTAAAATGTTCCTTTATTCTGTAACCTTTAGTTTGTATTTTCATAATACATGCCTTAACCTACACCTGTGTTCTGTTTTCCTTGTGGTTAATTCAAGCCATAACAATGGCGACGACAATTTGAAAAGAACTCACGCAAAAGGGAACCCCATAACACCCATACATTTTATGTCCAGCATAATGGCAAGATAAAGAACGTATCATTATATGACTTGTTGTTTTAAAGCCACAATTTCTATCTCTACCAGCCATTATGACATGGCTATTAACAAACAACATTATTTTATTAAATTAGTTTTTTTTTATGGATTCCGAAAAATATGCTACGAATCGTTAATTCTGTATTGGTTTATTGTTTGACTGGGTTTCCTATTCCATTAAATGGTGTCCGTGATTTATTCAGCATTTTTAACGTCCAGTTAACACGATCAAGGGGAAGTTGACTTGGGCTAGTGGATAGGCAATCGTACTTCGGAATCGTAATATGCGAGTTCGAAACCCAGCTGTTCCGTTTATGTTCACAGTTGGACTAATACCCTTGCGAAAGACATTTCCTCCAGCTATGGGTTAAATAGAGCATATCGTGTTATTCAAAAAGCTAAGTGTGGACAAAAAATAACGTTCACCAAAGATAATTGTTCTCGGCATTAAATGTTTTAAAAAGTTGATATTCCGTATAACAAACGATCAAACAAACAATCACACAAACATGTCTACATCCATATACACTCACACATAGATGCAGGCATACACATAAACGCATACGCAAACAAAAAACACAGAAACGCGCACACACACGTGCATATGCATATAAAACATAAGCACACACACACACACGTAAAAACACCCAACCAAATGATACATTCTTGGCTGAGAACGAAACCTATATATAAAAAAAAAAAGAAACTATGCACCTATTGCCCTTTATAAAAACTGTGCACCTATT
Organism: Xipholeptos notoides; assembly: GCA_036873565.1. Taxonomy (NCBI): domain Eukaryota; kingdom Metazoa; phylum Mollusca; class Cephalopoda; family Idiosepiidae; genus Xipholeptos; species Xipholeptos notoides. The sequence continues at coordinate 5,250 of JAYKTE010224690.1, read as the reverse complement.
GCCCTTTATTTGGCCAATCAACTCCACAGCTCTCATCATACCTCACAGCCACATCGCCTTCCTTGAATCTATTCTGCCACTCTAAAAGCTGGATGCTCGATTCATACGAGATGGTCCAAAAGCAATCTGAAGCATTCCATGCGTTTCAGTGATATTTTTTCAAGTTTAAAAGTGAATTTTATAGTGTATCGTTCTTTTAAAGTCCAGATTGCATTTTTGAAATTCACCAGTTGTGACAATCAGGTTTTAGTTGGGTGTATTCTAATTCCTGCAGTAGCTGTTCCTTTACACCTGGAATCGTAAAACATTGGTCAACCATCTCATAAGATATTTAGTAATAACATAGGGAATTTGCAAGAGTCTACAACAATCTTAAATACCTGTAAAAAATATGTTTGTAAACTTATTGAAAGCACCTCGTAACATCTTTTAATTAATAATACGTGCGTAAAATAGGACAGAAAAAAAAGCGAACAAAAATTGTAATCCCAAAATGCCAAGGGCTAGAAATTTTATGAAATATATTTTGGCTGAAACTAATTTAATCTACAAATATCTTTCTTTATTGAAATTGTCAGCTATTTTAATAAAACTCGCACAACAACACTATTAAGGATAGATAGAGAAGAGAAATATGAGTTAACTCACGTCAAAACTAAAAATATCAAACGTGAATAACATAAATCATATTAATTGTATTCTAAAAGTATTAATCGGACTATTTTCCTAATCCATATTGTTTTCATTCTCTCCTTGAGACGAGGTATGATGAATTCTAAAAGTATTATTCGGACTATTTTCCTCATCTATATTGTTTTCATTCTCTCCTTGAGACGATGTATGATGAATTCTAAAAGTATTAATCGGACGTGCGGGCTTGGATCAGTCTTCATGTTGTTATAGATTATTCACATTCTCAGAATATTCTGAGACTTCCAGTCCTCACCCCATGGGTTAAATCTAATCGCAGACAATTATAAAGGGGTATGGATGGGGGAGAGAGAAGGCCTTTCAGTTTGAATTCTCAATGTATTAGACTGATCATGACACAAACTACCGACCAGCCTGTTACAGAACCTGATATTCCTAAGTGGTCATCCATCTTAGTGCTGAACAGGCTCTACGTTGCTTAACTTCGGTGATCTGGAAGGAACCAGTGTCTACAACGTGTTTTGCCCATACTGGGGGGCAGTGATAATAGGCACACGGTTACAAAACCTAGGATTTCTATCCGGTGTCGGGACTAATCACTTAAACATGGTGTAATAACAACTATAAGGATGAGGACAACATTCTGCAAATAAAATCAATACCTATATCAAAATAAATTATCTGCAGGTTTTGTGTTTGTTTGTGTTTTACGGCATACCAATCTTTTAAGTCATGCATAACGGCATACCAACCTTTTAGATCATTTAATGTTGTTGGTAATCGTTATTTTTCCACGCTTATTTTTTTAATATCACAATATACAGTATTTAACCAATAGCTGGAGGGAATGTTGGCATTCATACATTTTCCCAAGAGTATTAGACTAAATATAAATGCAAACGAAACGACTAGGATTCTAACTTGCGTACTACGATTCCGAAATCCGACTGCCTATCCACCGGCCTAAGTGGACTTCTCCTTTGTATTTATAACTTTGTTAGTTTGTCTTGTTTCATGAGCTATTGGTAAAATTTGACACCTAATAATAAAGAATTTAACCATAATCCAGTAATATAGGCGTAGAGGTCCAAACTGTAGTAGTAATCCAGTAGGTAATAATCCAGTAGAGAGCCAAGCAATAGTAATTTATCAGTCACTTGGGGAAGTTTAAATAAAGATATTGTGTCCCACTGCTCTGTGGTTGGTTGTTGCCAACTCTCTGTGTATTTAATAGATCAGTCCAATCTGGGCACTCATACCTATACCACTTTGCTAAAAATATTGCAACAGTTTGAAAATGAGAAATTCCAAAGTCAGACTATTCGAAAGATTGGCATCGAATGCTGTACGGAATGAAATTAATTAAATAAGATAAAATAGTTTTTTTTAAAAAGCTGATCTAAGAAAGAGGATTAATTACCGTGATACGGGAAATAGAACACTGAAAAAATCCCCAGTCGATTTCTGCATTTTAATGTAATTACCTAATGATATATTAGATTTTAAAACAATCTTATTAAACCCATCAGACGAAAATTCAGTGTTTTTATCCCATTTTCTGTCTTATTTAAAAACATCTAATTATAATGCGTATGTTTGATTAAACAAAATGATTACAATAATGGAACTAGTATTGCAAATTGCGAAGGGACTTACTTCAAGAGTCATTACCAATATTGAAACCAAATATCATCAATCAATCTATGCATATATTTGTCTGACTGTATATCTATCTGTCTGCATATACATACAGATACATTTTTTGTTTTGTTATTTTACGGCATATCAACATTTTAGGTAATTTAATGCCGAGAACAATCATTTTTTGATAAACACTGTTTTTGTCCACAAGTAGTTTTTTTTAATAACGCAATATGCACTATTTCATCCATATCAACCTTTTTAGGTCATTTATTGCCAAGAAAAATCATCTTTTTGCTAAACGTTCTTTTTGTCGACGCTTATATTTTTGAATAACACAGTATTCACCATTTAATCCATATTAACCTTGTTTGGTCATTTAATGGTGAGGACAATCTTTTTGATGAACGTTTTTTTTGTGTCCACGCGTAGTTTTTTTTAATAACACAGTACGCACTACTCAACCCATAGCTGGAGGGATTGTGGGGATTCATATCCTTTTAGGTTATATTCATACCTTTCCCACGGGTATTAGTGCAAACATGAACGTACACGGAAGGACAAGGGATTTGAACTCGCGTATTACGATTCTGAAGTCCGACAGTCTATCCACTGTTGTTTTCTAAGTGGACCTCTCCTCTTTCATAATTACACATGGATTTTTGAATAAATTAATACGCACTGTTTAACCCATAGTAGAAGAGATTTTTTGGGGATTGCATAACCATGTGTAACTGTATATATGGAAAAAATATTATTCTGATGATTTATATTGCAGATTAAATCTAAGACAAACAAAAGTTTATGAATTAGGAAGTTCTAGAGGGCCGTTTCGTTCTCATTTTCCTCTCATCAATAGTGTTATACCAGTTGAAGTTAATTAAACAGTTTATATTTTAAGTATGGAGGTTGAAAAACCCAGGGTATCTTTTACTGATGAGTTTAAAATAACGAAACAGCCGTCTTGAACTTTCTAATTTATCAACTTTTTTTTGTCATTCTGAAAATCACTTATTTGATTTACAATATAAAAAAAATATCCATTTATGAATATATGCATATAAATTCATATATTAGAATTGATTGATAAATTTATAAGTAACATGTTAAATATCATTGATAGAGCATGTGTAGACAATTAGCCAACACACTATCAACAGTCATAAGAGTGATCATTATCAACTAGTATTTTACAGAAGACTTTAGCCGAACTTCCATATAAAAAGCTGGCATATGAACTTAAATTGTTTTAAAATTGAAAATATTTTTACAATTTTTTTTAAGTATTACAACTTTTTTTTCAAATAGATTTTCGTTGAAAATAATTGTGAGGAATTTATAAAAAAAAATTTAAGCGTCCATGCAATACTTCTTGTTACATATATTCATAAGATATTTACATCTCTATATAAGTCAAATTATATGTTTAATTAGATGTTTTTAAGATAATGTAAATCTATATATAAGTCAAATGTTATGTTTAAATAAATATATGTTAAGATATTTTAAATCTATATCTAAATCAAATTGTATGTTTAATCAAAAATATTTCAAATTGTTTTAATTATATATCTAAATCGAACTATATGTCTAAATATATTCTAAGGTCTTTTAACTCAAAATACACATTTTCAAGAGGGTTCACTTGGGATAATGTTTACGCACTTTCAAACTATAACACACTAAATTTTAGTCATTCTGTTATTGTTATTAGATTGTTTTAAAAATAAAAATATTTCTATATTTTTTTAAGTATTAAAACTTTTTTTTTACAAATAGAGTTTCATTGAAAATAATGTTGAAATAATTAAAAAAGAAAAATGAAGTGCCCGGGCAATACTTCTAGTGATATAAAAAGGAAAAAAAACTTCCATCTAAAAAAACTGCTCTTGTTTTTTGCGACCGTTGCAGCGTCAAAGATCTGTATTTTATTACGAGTTATTGATTCGACAGCGATCTTGTATATGTTTTTGATCGGACAATTAAGGAAAGCGCTGTCTTTTTTTTTCATTAATTAAATGAAAATGCCACTAGAATAATTTCATCCGTACAACCATTGGCGCCATCTTGTAATCATATTTTAAACGCACATTAAAAATCATTATTTTCTTAGAACAAATTAAAAAAAAAAAAAAAATTAATATTCAAATAAAAATCAAATTATTGTTTTAGGAAAAAAATGGTAATGAGATATTTCTAATTTTTGGTTGTTTATAAGAGAGGCAGGTAACTTTTTACTAACTGTGTGCCGACTTAAACTTTCAAATTATTTGGAGTGCCAACATTTATATTTCTATCAGGAGTAGGCAATCTTTTGCTAACTATGTGGTGACTAGTTTCTTTCAAATTACTGTTTGTAATGATGATTGTTATTTGAGACACCGGGCGGAGGACCTGCAAGTAAATTAATATTTAGATTATAGTATTAATAATATACTAACTACTAATAATAATACTGGTAATAATTCTATGATTATATAAACCAAAATTGAATAATAATCATACTTATGATATTAATAATATAAACATAAATAATAATTAAAATAGTAATAACTCATTGAGTAGATCTACAAACTTTTAATAATAATCATCATAATTACATCAAAAATAATATAGATACTGATGATTAATTACACTAGTTATTCTATGAGTAGATCTACAGAAAATGAATAATAATAATAACATTTAGAATATATTTACTATTAATAATTAAACTAATAATAATTGCTGATGCTACTGAAATATTCATATACTTTTTTATCATAAAAGGCAATTTACATTTTACAATATCTTAAAGTTAGGACCACTTTATCTAAAATAAAATGGCCCTACTTTCCACATTTGCCCACTCAACTCATCGACAGATATCTAGTGGTCGGGTAACTTACACACACACACACACACACACACACACACACACACACACACACACACACACACACACACACACACACACAC
>JAYKTE010224580.1:0-12150 GCA_036873565.1 Xipholeptos notoides | reverse complement strand
ATTTGTAAATATGTGTACGTGCATCCATTAATGGGTGTATGTGTATGTGTGTATGTTTGTTAGTATGTGTGTATGTCATACCAATGTGTGTGCGTGTATGTGTGTGCAGATTGAAATCACAATAAGCTTGATAATTTCTTTGGTATCATTTTCTTTCTCTAGTTTTTATTCATGAACAAGCTTCCATTTGTGCGCCCCTCCCACGGGGGAGGATGGTTCGTCCAAGTACCGATCTGGTCGACAGACAACTCTCCTCTCTCTCGTTTCACTATTACTTAGTCTATATATAATAAAATCATCTCTTTGTTCAAATCACTCTCATTGTTCTAATAAAATAACATCCCGGAATTCGTTCTCATCTATTTTATCAAAACAACTTTGGTGCACAATGGTATTTTTTCTGACCTATTAATTTTTCCTAAATTATCTTTGTTTAAGTTTTTTAGCTTCAAATCTATAGTTCGGGGATTGAATACTCATTCGTCCCTCTCATTATATTACATATATATATATAGATGTATATATATATATAATGTATATATATATATATGCATATTCAGGAAAATATAAATTTCCACACAGTACAAATAAGAAATAAAACAAATAAGGAATACTTTAATCATTTATATGAAATCTAACATATTCCGTCTTTACGGCTTTTTCAGATATTTAAATGCGGGAGAAATATAAACGTTCATCCTGGTGTAAAATTGAACGTTTTTTTGTTTTTTAGATTGTTTTACGTTGTCAATGACGACAGCTAAAGCTAACTGAAGTTTATTTTGAAATTCTTATATGTTTTTAAACGTTCCTTGTACTTAGCGTTGTTGTTATTGATAAATGTTTGAATGAATATTTAAGTTTTGATGTTATTTTCCTTCACGATTTCACGTGCGAGAAAGAAAGTTCAGATTCGGAAAAAACTTTGTCATTGGTGTTTCAAAAATGCTACATAATTTTACCAATGCGTGGCATTAAAATTAATGGTTGGAATTCTTTTTAAGCATATTATGGTTGGTTCTTTACTCACAGAATATAAAACTCAATTCATTGAATTAATAAATTACTTCTGAGATTAGCTCGTAAACAGGCTTTGTATGAATAAACACTAACTTTGAAAATATTTAAAATATATATACATTAAATATATAAATTTTTGTAAAAGTTTTTTCGGACTTTTCTTTATTCTGATATTATGGAAACATATGAATTCCCATATTATACTAGTTTATGATTTCAATGTTGTGTAGATAAGAGGTTTAACTTTTCCTTTCAAAGATGGAATGACAGTTATATACTACAATGTTTAGAAAACAGCATATACGTAATAACGTATGGGCCGTTTTCTTTAAACGGAAGAATTTTTAGTTTTAGGCTAAATTTTGTATCTGTAAAAAAAAGTAATTGCTCACTAAAAAACCTTAAACAATCGTAGTACCGTATGTTGTGCCATAGCCGTTTATTTTTATCATAAATCAATTCTGGTTGCACCATCTTATTCTCTCATCATGACCATGGCATTGGGTATACCCACCATGTGTATCGTGGACGTTCCGGTTCCCTCTTGCAAATAAATATATCAATTAAATGCTGTACTGAGGGAGCAAAACTTTCAGTATGCACATTGCGTTGGCAGGAATTCATAGTGAAACATATTATACTTTGTAGACTTTGATTTAGAGTCAGAAAGTATTACCAATTAAACAACTTAAAGCATTTTGCGAAAATAAAACGATCTAAAATCTTAATTTTCCAAAATATATCGGACTATGTTTATAGATCTTTTATTCAGACTATCTTCCTGGTGTTTTGGTCGATTAACCTTTCAGCCTTTTTCAGTTTTTAATTTCGTGAAGGTAAAAATAATTATGAGAAGGACAATAGTTTGAATACTAGATGTAAAAATTATAAAACCGCATTTCAAAGATTCTGTTAAAAAATGTGTGGCCATGTTTAAAAATATGAATAACTAAGTAATATCTATAATAATACCTATATATACATTTAACCCAAACTAAACTATTACTACTTTAAGAACTTAGCAATAATTGATATTTGATCAATCAATAACAAATAATTTATTCATAATTGAAACATTCATTCATATTGATTATATCTTATTATTTTTGGACTTTTTCAATTTTCTTTGATTTTAGATGATATAAATTCTATACATTTACATGTTTATGTTTTGCTTTTTTCATTTAGTAAAACTAATTCTTTAGAAATTCAATAATGATCAATTGTTATTTCATTGTGTTTTAAAACTTTTCTTTATTTATTCCGTTTTAATCCTCTTCACTTTTCCAGTTTCATATCAGATAACAACGAAAAATCTTAACATTTTTCGAAACTCTGTTTCTCTACCTTTCTCCACTTTGTTTCTCAAATCTTTCCGTCATCTTTCCAGTTTCAAGTTTCATAGACTTCCATAACAAGACCCATCTTCTTCCACATCCTAAACGATTCGCTTTTGAGTTGGCATTGTCGTCGTCATCGGCTTGCAATGCGACCCTAATTATATTGAAACCTATCTTTTTTCTACTCTTTAATTTCCGTTGGTCGTTAGAATTGCTTTTGAGAGAAAAGCAGGAAACAAAACACCACTAATCTCTTGAATAAAAAGATGTTATGACAATCAGTAAACAAAAAATGAAAGAAAAGCAAAAAATGAAAGAAAAAAAAACAGATCTAGAAAATAATGAAATATTAAACAATAAGACTGTCCATATGTCATTTAGAAGAAGAAAAAAGCTCAATAATTATTTGAACAAATGAAATTATCGGAAAATATATTTCAGTTGGAAAGGATGAAGGAGAAAAGGTGAACTAGGTTAGGTCAAACCTACGAAGTTAGCAAATGGGGTGAAAATTGAAAAGAAAAACATTGAGGTGAAGGTCATCACTTGGGGTTGAAAAAGGAGAAGCAGCAAAGATGACTTATGTCTTGAAAGGGAAAGAAATGTCATAATGGGCAAGAATAGGATGATGAGAAATGAAAGAAAACGATATCACTTTGATAAAAGACAAACATCATATAAACCAGAGAAAAAGAAAGCAAAATATAAATATCAATCAGAGACAAGAAGAGACCATACAAATTGTGATTTAAGAAAACAGACACCTTTTGTTGATAAAGCAAACCACAAATTATGAAATTAAATTACAACGAAAAAGAAATTAACAAATATAAATTAAAATATAATCAAAAATTTATGAAATCGTGGTAAATATTCACTATTTTCCAAGAGACGAACTATCTCCACATAACAGAATTAACAAGCTTTCTTACATCGTATTTTAAGAGACCATTTAAATTACTTCCCTTCGGCTATGTTTATTGTGATTGAATATTTCCTGTAATTCATTAATTTTGACACTTTTTTAAAATTACACTATATATGCATATAGATTTTCTAATAGAGAGATTTCACGTTGCCAGTTTAGTTTAGTTTTATTCCTAGAACTTAGAAATTAAAAAGAAAATGGGGAAAATCTAAAAGACAAAGAAATTATTTTAAAGGAGAGAGAGAAGAGAGAGAGAGAGAGAGAGAGAGAAAGACAGACAGACAGAGAAATAGACAGAGAGAGAGAGAGAGAGAGAGAGAGAAAGAGAAAGAGGGGGAGAGAGAAGAGAGATTGAGAAAAATAACATGAAATAGAAAAGAATCGAATGAGTGTATATTTTCCTGCAAAGAAGAAATGAGTGCTTCGAAATTTGAATTTATGAATGTTCGAAGCCAATATCATCTATCATTTTAATAAAACATTTGTACGATATATATGATGCAAAATTTGCATGATTTTTAGTCTCGAATTATAACAAAAATATTTATTTAAAGAGATTTGATGGTTTGATTATTATCTCCACGTTGAAATCATTTCGAAGTATTTATTCATAACTTTTTCTAAGTTATTTTGATAGCCCAATTCAAATAGTCATTTTTGGCATTGAATGAACGAAAAGATTGATATACCGTCAAACAAGTCAATCAATCAATCGACCAATTCAAATGCGAATTGCAAAAAATGAATTATACCCATTTGTAACCATCCGTGAATATTTTCATTTGTTATTTTATTCTGTTTATATATCTAATTAATTACATTTAGAATAAATATATTCTTATTTAAAACCTAGGATACATCCGAAAAGATCGTCTTCTCTCTATTACATGATATTGTGAAACAGCTGAGAGGTTTTTATATTTTGAAATAAACATGCACGAAACAGCTTTTTACAAATACCATATAGGGAGTTTTTAAATCCTAAGAATACTGTATATATGTTCACCGAGATAAAAAAAAAATTAAAAATTGAACACATATACTTTGCTATGTTTAAAATTCCTACCACTGATTTTAACAACGGAATCATTGGCATTACTTTCCTGAACAATTTTCTGTTACCATAGTGTTATTCTTTTTATTTCCTTCAGGTGTCACACTAACATCAATATTTATGGTTCTTTTGGTGACAAGCAAAATAAATTCATTAAAACACACAAGTTTCATTTGTTTACTTTAATCAATTTTTTAGATTCTTCAGAACTTATTTTAATTTCCTTTTGTGTTCTTTGTTTGACATTCATTAAATTTATATTTCATCTTTTAATATCATGTAATGCTTATCTATATATCAATAAACAATTAAATCTAATAACTCTTTCCTCTACTTTTATAACAGTCCATCTTTTACTCAATTATTGTTAGGTTTTGTCTAGTGTTATTAAACTTAAATAGCTAAATTCTATATCATTAAGATGTTCTGTGATTACAAAAAGCTAATGTTTGGAGATAAATCCTTATAGGCTGTTGACCCAAAGATTTTTTTATAAATCTAGAATTTTGTTATTATAATTTTTTTTTAAAGTTTTTTTATAAAAAAAAATTTGTTATCATAAGAGTTTGTTTGCTGGTGACAAGACAGCCAATTATAGGAGTCTTGAACCACTGTCAAAATGTGTGTCCATTTGGTTAATATAAAATTTGTGATACATAGCCCACCAGTCTGCACGAGCAAGTAGTACGGTATTTATCATATCACACATTTGAAACCTTGTGCTCTAAAAAAAACTTACAACAATATTCAGGTTTCTGTATTACCAGAGTTTTATTCGGTGTCTTTAAACATTTAGTTCTACACTGTAGTTAAAAACGTCAAAACCTTTTATATTTTGTAGCTATTCGTTTCCCGTTAATTTGCATGGTTCAGTGTTATCAGCCATTTTTCTATTTTTCACTTCCTTGCATCTCCCTAAACTCAAAAGTGTCTCGTTTTTTGTGTTTATTGACTGTATATTTTTAAATGGCACCCCATTAAATCGGAATTTTTATTCCATCTATTTAAAAAACGAGTCTTATTGAATTTTGGGGTATTTTGTTACATGTTTTAATGAATTCCTTTTCATGCATGCAATTTCTTTCATTCTATTTCCAGCTTAAAGTTAAAACCAGTTCTCATATCATTGCCGTACGTTTTCTAAAACACATTCTTAACTGGAAAAAATATAACGAAAAGATTCCAGTTCGCCGTTAGGAACAAAATTCTCTCTTGCGCATTGAGCTGATAAAATCATACGTATTCTCATTGCAGGAATTACCTGCTTATCAATAGTATTATCTTCTTTGCAATCAACTCTCCTTCATCTTCGTTTTACAATAACAGTTTATGAAGTCTGTTCCTGCTTTTGGCATTACCATTTGTACCTGATTGACATTTTCATTTATACAGGTATCGATACAAGAGTTGGTGACATAAATATTCTGTGGGTGTGGATATGTGTGACGACTTATCGCATATCTTTAATACGGCTTACTTTCATTTTTTTCTTTCTTTTCAAAATTTGCTTGCTTTTCATTTTTCTATTTTCATTTCTTTCGTCCTTCTTTTCTTTTATTTTTTCTCATTTTCTTTTCATATTTTCTTTGTTTTGCGTTTCTTTCTTTTCTTTTCGTTTTATTGTATATTTTAAAGTTTTCTTTTTATTTCTATTTTTCTCTTTGTTTTTTAAAATTAAATTTGCTTTATTCCTTTTAACTTTTTCTCTAATTCTTCCTTTCTTTATTTTCAATTATTTCGTTTTGAACACGTTTTTTTTTCATTTAACTTTTTCTTTTTATATTTCCTTCTTTCTTTTCCTTTTCTTTCTTTCATTTCTATTTTTTTTCTATGACAGGGTTTGCTTTCTCAAATTTTCACACCGCCAATATATGCAACAAAGAGATGAAACATTCAGGGGATAAATGCATAAAGTGGTCATAACCATGCAATTTGCGATTCCCTCTAATCCATTTGGGCGGAATTAAAAAAGTAGAAAGAAATTTTGAAACGACTCTATAGCAATATCGGCCTGTGTCCGGTAAGACAATGTGTTTGATTTGCCGATTTGGTCAAATAATAATGTTTTGATTTAAATTGGAACATGCTAAAAGCAATTTCAGTTGTCTAGTAGGTTTATTCATATCTATCTATCTATCTATCTATCTATCTATCTATCTATCTGTTTGATTTGCAGATTTGGTCAAATAATAATGTTTTGATTTTAATTGGAACATGATAAAAGCAATTTCAGTTTTCTAGTAGGTCTATTCATATCTATCTATCTATCTATCTATTTATCTATCTATCTATCTATCCATATATCTATTTATCTATCTATCTATCTATCTATCTCTTTATCTATCCAGCTATCTATTTATCTATCTATCTATCTCTTTATCTATCCAGCTATCTATTTATCTATCTATCTATCTATCTATGTATCTATGTATCTATGTATCTATCTATTCATCTATCTATATATCTCTTTATCTATCCAGCTATCTATATCAATTTGTTTATAACTATCTATCCATCTATTTTTCTCTCCTGAAATTTAAGCTTAGATTATGGTAGCTTCACTTTTAATGAATTTTTATTAAGTAGGTTGCATTAGAAAATATTGAAATGCAACAGTTTTTAAAACACCCAATCTAATTTAGGGGAGAAGGGAAGCACATATGTTTATACTCTATCAATTAAAGTTATTGTTTATTGTATTATAAAAGCAAGTTGAAGACCGTATCAGAAGTGTTAATTGACGTTTTTAATGTATGGAAATAAAGTTTGATTTGCAGCAAAAGATGTCTTCGACTGAGATATTTTATTACACTAATGTCCTCTATGACAACCGAAAGACCAGAGGAATGAGATGCCATAAAGACGGACGAACTGTCCATTTAACACAAACAATGCACACCACTGTCTAAAAGAGTAGTACCAATATTGCATTTTCAGATTATGGACACGGATATGTATTTTTATGCATGCGTTAATTCTCTTTCTCTTACTCTATCTCTCTTTGTATCTCTCTCAGTCAGTAATCTACCTTATAAACTTTTTCTCTCTACTTTGATATCAACGCCTCCCCTCCTCTATCAGTCGATATCTTCGCTTATCTTGCCAAAATGAGCGTATCTTCACTAATATCTCTTCTTGTATCTGTCAGTATCGCTCATAATCTCTTTCTCTCTCTCACTCTCTTTCTCGAACTATCACCACTTATCTCTTTCAGTCAGCATCTTTCCTATGTGCCTCTCTGTCCGTACATTCCATTCTCTATCCCTTTCTCTTTTTCTCTTAATCTCTATAACTCTGTCACTTTCTGTTCTCTATCGTTCATCGCCAATGTCATTAATAATCTCTCTCTCTCTCTCTCCATATATATATGGTGACTGCGAATTCTTTACAGAAGACGGCCAACCCTTAAACACGGAGCCGGCAGCCCTTGGTGACTGTCAGTTTCTTGCCTAAGCTGTCTTTATACCAATAATACGATCCCCTTTTTCCATCCGTATCTTCTCTTATCTCTTTCTCCCTATCTTCGTCAATATCATTCTTTATCTCTATTCCTTTCTGTGTCCACATCGCCTATTATATTTATATCAGTATCTTCCCTATCTTCCTCTATCTTTCTATCAATTATTTCTATCGCTCTCCTCTCTTTTCATTATATTTCCTCATCTTTCTGCCTTTCACTGTCTGTATCTTCTGTTAACTCTTTCCTGTTCCCTAACCAACTTTTCCTTTATCACTCTTGCAGGAAATATCTTCCTTTATCTCTCTTACCCTCTATGCCTGTATCTTTCCATTAATCTCTCTCTCTCCGTAACACACATACACACACTATATTCCTTTCTATATCCCCCCCTTTAAGTTTATAGCTTCTCTTTTCTTTCTCGCTGTATCTCTCTCTCTCTTGTAATATCTTCCCTTATTTATCTCCCTCGCCATGACCACGTATTCACTTATCAATACAGCCATGTGATCATATTCTATGAATTGCTCACGCTCATTGATCCTTTTCTGAAAGAGACAAAAAATAAATGAAAATAAAATAAAATGAAATAAAAATTCAGAAAAAAATAATGAAAAAATAGAGAAAAAAAAAAGAAGAAAATACTGTCACAAAGAGAAATGTCGGTCAAGTATGTCGCTCTTGTTGCCAACGCCACGATCCATCAAACGAAAATATTAGGGAATCACAGAAGACACTCTTTTTTTCAGTGATTGCACAAAACATAAAACGCGTAATTATGGACCAAAAATGAATAAGTGAATAAATAACGAGATAAAAAAAACAAAAACAATATGAACCTATAGGAAGATGGATATCGTCATAATGATGATGATGGGAATGATGATGATAACAATAACATCTATAATAGTGATAATGATAATACTGCAATTAATATTGATAATTAGAAATAATGATATAATTATGATAATAATAATAATAATAATAATAATGATGATAATGATAATAATAATATATTAATAAGTATTGATAGCAGCAACAACAACTATAGCAATAAGTTGACTATCTATCATACAATCATTTACAATTATAAAAAAATAGTAACAGCAACAACTCAAACAACAACAAAAATGATAATAAGGATAATAATGGTAATAATAATTGAAGTAATGATAATTATAACTGATATTATAATGTTGACAACAAGTAGAATAATAATAATAATAATAATAATAATAATAATAATAATAATAACAATACATAATCTTCACACAATTAATTACAACAATAATAGTTTTAATGATAATGATGATGATGTTGCTGTCGATAATGATGATGCGAAAAAAGATACTATAACAACAAACACAACAACGACAACAACAACAATAATAATGATAATAAATTAATTATCATACTCTATTATCCGTAACTATAATGATTTCATATCCATAGCAGTAATAATAATAATAACAACAATAATAAAAAGAATAGGGATGACGATGATGATGATGATGATGCTGCTGCTGCTGATGATGAAGAGGAGGAGGAGGAGGAGGAGGAGGATGATGATAAAAGCTATAATAATAATAACAATAAATCAAGGGAGCTTTGATGAAGGAAAAAGAAAAAGGAAACATTTTAGAGCTATAATTGAGGGAAAACAATAATAAAAAGCAACAAAATAAATTAAGAACCTAGAATACAACAAAACAAAAAATAAAAAAGGGCAGCCGGGGGGGGGATGTCATAATTATTTGCAATAGGGTAAAGAATAATGAATGCTATAAACAGATAGAACTTAAAAAAAAAAATGACGAATGATAATGGTTCCCGCCAAATAATCCTTTGTGTATACATAATCCTATATTAGAATGTTACAGGATAATTGAATGAAAATCTTAATACGGTTTTATAAATTAGTAGTGGAGATACCAAGGGAATAGAAAAAAAAACAAAAAAAAAATCTGATGAATCAAATCTATGATAGCATGCCGATAATATCTCCCCACGCGAAATATTGGGATGAAATACAAATTTTAATTGCATGTTTTTAATGCACACAGTTTCACACATACTAAAATTTACAGGAAACACTTTACTCACCCACGAGTGTTTATAATAGGAGGAGAAAAAATTGGAAATAACTTAGGTTTTCAACGCAGTAAATATTTGAAAAATTATCTAAATTCAAGAAAAACATCCAATCATGAAGAAATTTTCAGCAATTATAAATTCAGTAATAAAACTTAATGGTATATGAATCATGTTTTTTTCATCAATTGGAAAAATGTTGTCACTGAAATGTTTACATAGTGTTTTATTTTTCATCATATGAAATATTTAAATAAGTGATATTTGTATTAGAAAAGACAAAGAAATAAATGTTTAATAACATAATATGTACGGATAAATGGTGCACGCACAAGCCTTAAGCTTTGCATGAAAATGAAACCCACAAAATTATTTGGGACTTAAACATTCAAATAGATAGACCAATACAAGTATGAAGACCAGACCTAGTTATCATCGGCAAGACGGAAAAGAACTGCAAAATAGTAGATTTTGCTGTACCGGCAGACAATAGGGTAGAAACCAAAGAACGGAAAAAAATCAGCAATTACCATGAATTAGCCAAGGAACTAAGGAAAATATGGAAGTTGAATACAACAAGGATACCAATCAATAATGGAGCATTAGGAAATATCCCAAAAGACCTAACTAGAAGACTACATGACATTGGGATCAACGACAAAAAAAACTTCTTACAGACCACTGCGCTTAAAATGACAGCGGAAATAATAAGTATTGGACCCCAGAAACTAAAACCAATCAAAAATTATACAACAACCATCACTAGAACATAAAAAACAACCCCAAAGAACCCGAGGAGAAGAATTCAAAATAGTGGAATCAATGGAAATATAAATAAACCTATTAAAGACCACTTCACTTATAAGGATATCAGAAATGAATAAAAAAAGTACTTAATAATATAGATATAACAATAAATATAAACTAGTAAATATACCCGCACTTTGCGCCGACAAGACAAAAGGATGGTTGAACTTTGACCTTGAACAAATGTGTGCATCATCACTAATTGGGGGACCATCATAATACCAGATTTAGTAGGATCGGTCCAGTGATTTAGGCTATAGGAGAGTATATATACATAGGCTTAACCTTTGAACTTTGACCTTTACCTTGCAAAATGGTGTACACAATTCATAAATGGGGAACCATAATCATGCATGTTTGGTCATGATCGGTTCAGTGGTTTGGGCTGTAGGGAGTTTATATACATAGGGTCGACCTTTGTCCTTGACTTTAAAAATTATGTGCATCATCCCTAAGTGAGGTACCATTATATTGCTAGATTTGGTCATGATCAGTCTAGTGGTTTGGGCTCTAGAAAAGTATACATACATGGGATATGACCTTGATGAACTTTTACCTTGACCTTGAAAATTGATGTGCACCATTCCTTGGCTAGAGACCATCTTTATACCATGTTTTGTCATGATCGATCCACTGGTTTGGGCTGTGCCAGGGAGTATACATAAAGTTACTTTGGCCTTGATAGACCATGATCACGATGACGTTTAAATTTGAAAAATGATGTGCACCATCCATCGGTTGTAGACAATTATCATATATATATATATATATATATATGTGTGTGTGCGTGTGTGTGTGTGTGTGTGTGTGTGTGTGTGTGTGTGTGTATAAACTGAAAGAGGAGGAAGAAGGTTTGCGACCATAGGTTGCAAAATATCAAGACATACTGAACGGCCAGAGGACACTTATTGTCACTCTGCCTTCAGAAATCCTCACCGGGTGGTAGAAGTTATTCTGCTGATAGCGATTGTGCGAGGCGAATGCAGATGAGTGAAATCCCAAGATGTTTTTGCGCTATACAGTCATTAAATGGAGTGGTGCGGAACCTCCTGGAAATCAGAGGAGACTTGTTGTCACTCTGACTTCATGAAAACCACTGGTTACTGGGTGCACAAGTGCCTGGTGATTGGTGTGAGATTCCATAATTATAATAATATTATTTTGATTGAAGTTTTGACAAATTAGTAATTACTATTCAGATCCACAGCAGCATTGATCGCGTTCTTTACAAATTGAAAGCAAAAACAAGTCAGAGCAACTTGGTTAATTTAATTATAGGGTATTCCTATAACTTAACAGAAGTTAGCATATTTATTACATTAAAAATATATTATATACATATGCATACATATATGTATATATATGCATGCATATATATATAAATACTTTTGTTATAAAAACAAAATATATATATATATATGTATATATATATATCTCCTGGTATAAGTATGTT
>JAYKTE010224470.1:0-12150 GCA_036873565.1 Xipholeptos notoides | reverse complement strand
ATGAAAAAGTACAAAAAGAAAGAATGAAAAAGATCTAAAAGAAAGAAAGTAAAAAGGAAAGGGAAGAAAAAAAAGAATAGAAAAAGAAAAGAAAGAAAGAACGGAGGAAAAGAAAAAAGGAAGGAGAGAAAAAAAGAAGGTAAAGGAATAAAGGAGAAGAAAAGAAAGCAAATGAAGAAAGAGAGAACACCAAGAAGAAGGCGGAAAAAGGAATAGAGGAGGTTAAGAAAGAAAGAGCAGAAAGAAAAAAAGGAAAGGAGAAGGAAAAGAAATAGAGGAAGAAATGAAAGAAAAGGGCAGAGGAAAAAGAAAAAGAAAAGTCAGGTGGAGCAAGGGAGAAAAAAGTGGGGAAGCATGTAAGAAACAGTTTGTTAGTGTTTTATGACATATCAACCTTTTTAGGTCATTTAATGCCAAAAACAATCATTTTTTTGAGAAATGGTCTGTTTGCCTTTTTGTAGTTTTCTGAATAACGTAATGTGCACTATTCATTCCATCGCTGCAGGGAAAGTGGGAATTCATACCTTTCCCAAGGGTATTTGTCCAAATCTGAACGTACACGGAACTACTGGGATTCGAACTCAAGTATTACGATTCCAAAGTCAAACCGCCGGTTCACCGCTCCAAGTGTACCTCCCCTTGTAAGAAACAGAATGAAGGAAAAAAAAAAAGAAGGAATTTAGAAAAGAAAGAATGAGGAAAAGAAAGTGAGAAGGAAGAAGGTAGAGCATGAGGTGTTTCATTTTTTTAGAGAGATGGTGGTTTAGAAGAACCAGTGGGAAATATAAAATCAGTGAAGCCATATTTTCTTGAAACCCAAAAAGGTTTATGGTTAACTGTTTCATAGCTCTTCTTTGATGGAACATTTTCCCCTTTACACGACACTTCTTTATCTGCCAAGCATGCCACTTAGAAGATCAGAAAAACACGCCTGTTCAAGACCTATCATTTGAGCTCTCATCCCTTCCCTCATTCTACCCTACCTCACCTTGGTTTCTCTATCTATCTATCCATCTCTCTATCTCTCTCTCTCTCTCTATCTATCTCTCTCTCTCTACCTATCTATCTATCTCTATCTATCTCTTTATCTATACTTATATCTCCCTTTAACTCTGTTTCTTTTCTTTCTTTTTAACTTGTCCAGCATCCTTTTCTCTCTTTGGTTTATCTTTAACTTTCTCTTCCTCTATTTCTCTCTCAATTTCTCATTCTTTTTTTGATATCTCTCCTTCTCTCTCCAACCTCTTTCTGCCACTCTCTCTAACTCTTTTTCCT
The DNA here is from genome assembly GCA_036873565.1 of Xipholeptos notoides. NCBI lineage: Eukaryota > Metazoa > Mollusca > Cephalopoda > Idiosepiidae > Xipholeptos > Xipholeptos notoides. Next base: position 10,875 of record JAYKTE010224470.1, on the reverse strand, counting down.
CTTTAACTTACTTTTTTTTCTACTACAATCTTTATTTATTTAGTTGCTAGCAATATTGCCCCACCTTGTTTGGGGGTTGTTTTGATGCTCAAAAAATCTTGGAATTACAAAAGACACAGATCAAAATGAGCTCAATTTTGATCTGCGATTTTTGTAATTCCAAGATTTTTTTTCTTTCGAAGAAAACTACGGGCCCTAAATGATCCAATTATTCAAGTTTGGCCCCTAAGCAGCTATTTTTCTGGCTCAGACCAAATAGAATTTCTTTCACAATCCAAATAACAATATATCAAATTTCAAGTCTCTAAGCCAAAATTTGGCAAAGTAGTTTGGTAGAGACTGTTCTTCAGAAAAATAGGCAAACAGAAAGACAAGGTCATTTTTATCTATCTGAACTTATTAATAAATGGAACTTTGTCTTTGTGTGTGTCTCTGTGTGTGTCTGTGGGAGTGTATGTTCATTCCCTATGGATTCCAAAATGGCTGAACCGATTTTCTTGAAAATTTACACAGATGTACTTCACCTGTCTGGGAGGGTTCTGCAGGTTCAAGTCTCACTTGGGGTTTGGAATTTTAACAACATTGCATGTCACTTATGAGGTCCAATAAGATCGAAACAGCTGTCTGGCACTATGCTAAAAGTTATACAAGACTTTGCATTGAATCATAACGTCATAATTTGAATTAAATACAAATATATTTTTGGCCTTACCAACATTTTTCTGAGTAGAGTGGGCAACCAACTATTCTGCTACTATACATATAAGATTTATTTCTATCAATTTGTGTCTGTTTTCTCTATCTCCCTCCCTATTTCTCACTCTCTCTTTCACTATTCAGTTTTTTTCCCCTCTCACTGCCTCTCTCTCTCTCTCTCTCTCTCTCTCTCAACCTTTCTAAGTTTTTCACAATGTTTCTCTCTACTTCTTTTCCTTTTTTTTCCTACCTTTATCACAACTTTCATCTTCTTTTCTCGGGGCAATTTTACATTAAAACAGTAACATCAACAACCAGAAATAGAAAACAGAAACAAACAAACAAACAAACAAGAAATCACTCCCCACTGATTATAAAAACATTTCTTTCATAATGATTACTGATATTTACAAACAATAACAGAACATGCAGTGTATTTTTTTTTTCTTGCTTCTACTGATCTTACTTCCACATGTATCTAAAACTGGCAGCATTGCCCGACATTGCCAGGCAACTCATAAAATTTTAGGAATGGCCAAAAATATATTTAAATCAAATTATAATGTTATTATTAAATGCAAAATCATGCAATCTATAACATAGTGTCAGACAGATGTTTTGATCTTATTTGATCTCCTCAGATTTTTTATAGTACTAGTAGATTTTTACTCATATTGAAAATGTAGGTAATTTAGTTTAATAAATATTGTGTTATTTCCATGATCAACATTAATTTATTTTAAATTTCAAAAAAATCAAAAAGAAATAATTTAGTTGTCTGACTTTGTGAGATGAGTATTGATTATTATTTTGCCATCATAAGTTAATTTAGCCAGAATAAGGCTTTTTTATCAACTTGAATATTTTGGAATAAGTATTTTAAAAAGAGATAAAAAATCTATATCTTGTAAAAGTGATGTTGTGAATGGAATACTGTAAAACACACTGGTGACAGTTTTCTGTGTAATAAAATATAGGAATATGAAATTATCTTTTAAAATGGCTGGCCAGATGGGTGCAGCACTGCAGTGGGCAAATAATAGTTGTGAAAGTGTTAATAGACATGCAAACAAATACATACACAAGCAGTTGAATAAGTAATGGCAATAACAGAATGTTCTTGTTGAAAGAACTTTTTTTTAATATTGTGATTTTCGGTGGAGCATATTTTATTTAAGAATTATGCCTTCATTCACAGAAGGCATTATAAAGGTTTAATCTTCTAAGTATCACATGATTTCACAAGACTTCTATCTAGATCATGACCAAATAACTAGTGTTAAAATAATATTTGGAGTAAAAAAAAAGTTATTTAATTTAGATATTTCATATATTCTTAACATCTATTTTTTTTTTTCTTTTGATTGAGTGTTGGTTTTTTACTTTGGCAGGGTAGGGGATTGCTTTTCTATTTTTTCTGCCATTTTTTTTTTCTCTTTCTCGCCCCCCCCCCGTTATTTTTCTCTCACTTTCTTTTTTTTCTTTATTTTTTTCTTTTCTAACTTTCTTTCCTTCCTTTTTCTTACTTACCATCCTCATTATTTTCTATTCTCCCATTATCCGTTTTTATTTCTTTATTCTTATTTTTTAACTATCTTTTTTTTTCTTCCATTTACTTTCTTTTTCTAACTTTCTATCCTCATCATTTTTTATTCTTTCATTATCTTTTTTTTTCTTTCTTTTTATTCACTAACTTTTTTTTTTTAACTTTCCTGTTCTGACTTTCTAACTTCATTTTTTTTCTTCTGTTATCTTTTTTCTTTTTCTTTCTTTTTTCTTTATTTTCATTCTCTTTTTTTCCTTTACTTTATTTTTCTGATTTTCTATCCTCATTATTTTTTTATTCTTTAATTATCATTTTTTCTTACTTTTTCCTTCTTTTTTCTTTCTTTTTCTTTCTTTTTTTCTTTCCTTTATTTCTTTTGCTAACTTACTATCTTCATTATTTCTACTCTTTTATTATCCCTTTTTCTTTCATTTTTCTTTCCTTTTCATTCTTTCTTTCTCTCTTTCTTACCCTTCTTTCTCTCTTTCTTTCTTTCTTTCTTCCTCCCATAATTCTTTCTTTATTTTTTTCACCCATAATTCTTTCTATCTTTCTGGCTTTCCTTCTTTCATTCATTCTTTCTTCAATCTTTCCCTTTCTTTCTTTCTTTCCTTCTTTACTTCACTCCTGCTTCCTTCGTGCACTCATTACTCTTTCCTTTCAATTTACCTATTTCTACCCCGCCTTTATTTTTTTGGTATCTCTTTAGTTTTCTTCATTTCTTATTTTGAGATTTTCTTTCTTTTTCTCTCTTTTATTGTGATCTTCATAGCATTTCCTTTGAGTACCATCCTCTCATTTATCTTTCTTTCTTTCAGCCTTTGCCCATCTTTCTTTCTTTCTTCCTTTTCTTTCTTTCTTTCTTTCTTCCTTTTCTTTCTTTCTTTCTCTCCCTCTCTCCTACTCTTTCTCTTTCTTTCTGCTTTTGCCCATCATTATTTTTTCTTTCTTTCTTTCCCCTTCTCTCTCTTTCTTTCTTCCTTTGTCCATCTTTCTTTTTGTCTTTCTCTCTCTCTCCCTCTCTCTCTTTCTTTCCTCCTTTGTCCATCTTTCTTTTTGTCTTTCTTTCTTTCTTTCTTTCTTTCTCTCTCTCTCTAGCTCTCTCTCTCTATATTTCTTTTTTTTTTTCTGTCTTTCTGAATTCGCCTATTTTTCTTTCTTTCTTTTTTTCTGGAACATGAAAGGTGGTTGCTTGTTTTAATGGTACCACTCCCGTGTCTTCGTAGTTCTTAAAGTTAAAAAAAAAAAATTTCAAATAAGTGGCATTACTTTTGGAACAATCCTCATAAGTTGATCATTCTTTCTACTTCTTTCTATCTTTTAATTTTCAATTCATTTTGGAATAAAAATGCTATGAGTAAAAAAACAGCATTGATTTTATTATCTAATACCCCATATTTTATTTTATGTTACCATATATTTTTTGAATATAACTCAATTCTGAATATAAAATGAGGTAGAATTACAGCCAAAAATTCAGGAATTATCTATGTCTTGAATATAAGTCGAGTCTACAGATGTCTGTTAAGCCTGTATGCTGTAAATAAAAACTTCAACCTAAATTGGAAGTAAGCTAACGGAAGCATGTTAAAGGGTAAAAGGATCAGAATTTATTCGTTTTGGACAAGGCAATAATTGCATTGTTAAGATCTAAGTATAAAAATTGAATCTAGTCTCACATACATACCATAAAATCATCTTTTATTATAAATTGCATACAAAATGGAAGAAACATAATAACTTGCAAATACAGTTCTTACATGAAGTTATGATACAAAAGTGAAATGACAACAGCTACAGCCTTGTTAATATAGAATCTAGATCTATTTCCATTCGCTTGGACACTAGCGCTGAAAATAGATATTATGAATGACTCAAATATAAGTTGATATGCGAAAATATAGATTGTTTCCCTTGTAAAAAAATTCGACTTATATTTAAAAAATATATGGTGTATTTGGTTAATAGTGGTTATTTTGAGAGGGTAGGAGAGGAATATTTTTCATTGTGTTCTAAAAATTTTTTAAGTCAGCTTTCAAAATCCCATCTGTGAACATATTCTTACAAAACCTATTTCTTTTCAGTAGAATTATCAAGAAAAACTTTTTTCTGAAATTCTTATATCAAAACCAAGATTTTAATTTACTTTCTAAGTTCTCTAAAAATCATTTCCAAGGCTCTTTTTTTTCTTTTATGAATTAATTGAATTTTTTTAATCTGAAATTCAAATTTTCAAATATATTTTTTCAAATTCAAACAAACCTAAATTTTAATTTTTAAATATTTTCTGTTAAATTCAAAATAAACCACTTTTTAGATAATTCATTTTGAAATAAAAATCAAATTGTGATTCTGGGTCTAGAATGCTTCTAAAACACAAATTCTAATTTGTCTCTCTGTCTATTTATTTATCTACAACATTCTATTCATATATTGTATCCTATTCATATCTCTCTATCTGTCTACTGTATTCTATTTATATCTATGTATCTGTCTGACTATCAATCTATCCTTCTATCTATCCATCTATAAATAATTCATATTTATATATATATATATATATATATATATAAATATGAATTATTTATAGATGGATAGATAGAAGGATAGATTGATAGTCAGACAGATACATAGATATAAATAGAATACAGTAGACAGATAGAGAGATATGAATAGGATACAATATATGAATAGAATGTTGTAGATAAATAAATAGACAGAGAGACAAATTAGAATTTGTGTTTTAGAAGCATTCTAGACCCAGAATCACAATTTGATTTTTATTTCAAAATGAATTATCTAAAAAGTGGTTTATTTTGAATTTAACAGAAAATATTTAAAAATTAAAATTTAGGTTTGTTTGAATTTGAAAAAATATATTTGAAAATTTGAATTTCAGATTAAAAAAATTCAATTAATTCATAAAAGAAAAAAAAGAGCCTTGGAAATGATTTTTAGAGAACTTAGAAAGTAAATTAAAATCTTGGTTTTGATATAAGAATTTCAGAAAAAAGTTTTTCTTGATAATTCTACTGAAAAGAAATAGGTTTTGTAAGAATATGTTCACAGATGGGATTTTGAAAGCTGACTTAAAAAATTTTTAGAACACAATGAAAAATATTCCTCTCCTACCCTCTCAAAATAACCACTATTAACCAAATACACCATATATTTTTTAAATATAAGTCGAATTTTTTTACAAGGGAAACAATCTATATTTTCGCATATCAACTTATATTTGAGTCATTCATAATATCTATTTTCAGCGCTAGTGTCCAAGCGAATGGAAATAGATCTAGATTCTATATTAACAAGGCTGTAGCTGTTGTCATTTCACTTTTGTATCATAACTTCATGTAAGAACTGTATTTGCAAGTTATTATGTTTCTTCCATTTTGTATGCAATTTATAATAAAAGATGATTTTATGGTATGTATGTGAGACTAGATTCAATTTTTATACTTAGATCTTAACAATGCAATTATTGCCTTGTCCAAAACGAATAAATTCTGATCCTTTTACCCTTTAACATGCTTCCGTTAGCTTACTTCCAATTTAGGTTGAAGTTTTTATTTACAGCATACAGGCTTAACAGACATCTGTAGACTCGACTTATATTCAAGACATAGATAATTCCTGAATTTTTGGCTGTAATTCTACCTCATTTTATATTCAGAATTGAGTTATATTCAAAAAATATATGGTAACATAAAATAAAATATGGGGTATTAGATAATAAAATCAATGCTGTTTTTTTACTCATAGCATTTTTATTCCAAAATGAATTGAAAATTAAAAGATAGAAAGAAGTAGAAAGAATGATCAACTTATGAGGATTGTTCCAAAAGTAATGCCACTTATTTGAAATTTTTTTTTTTTAACTTTAAGAACTACGAAGACACGGGAGTGGTACCATTAAAACAAGCAACCACCTTTCATGTTCCAGAAAAAAAGAAAGAAAGAAAAATAGGCGAATTCAGAAAGACAGAAAAAAAAAAAGAAATATAGAGAGAGAGAGCTAGAGAGAGAGAGAAAGAAAGAAAGAAAGAAAGAAAGACAAAAAGAAAGATGGACAAAGGAGGAAAGAAAGAGAGAGAGGGAGAGAGAGAGAAAGACAAAAAGAAAGATGGACAAAGGAAGAAAGAAAGAGAGAGAAGGGGAAAGAAAGAAAGAAAAAATAATGATGGGCAAAAGCAGAAAGAAAGAGAAAGAGTAGGAGAGAGGGAGAGAAAGAAAGAAAGAAAAGGAAGAAAGAAAGAAAGAAAGAAAAGGAAGAAAGAAAGAAAGATGGGCAAAGGCTGAAAGAAAGAAAGATAAATGAGAGGATGGTACTCAAAGGAAATGCTATGAAGATCACAATAAAAGAGAGAAAAAGAAAGAAAATCTCAAAATAAGAAATGAAGAAAACTAAAGAGATACCAAAAAAATAAAGGCGGGGTAGAAATAGGTAAATTGAAAGGAAAGAGTAATGAGTGCACGAAGGAAGCAGGAGTGAAGTAAAGAAGGAAAGAAAGAAAGAAAGGGAAAGATTGAAGAAAGAATGAATGAAAGAAGGAAAGCCAGAAAGATAGAAAGAATTATGGGTGAAAAAAATAAAGAAAGAATTATGGGAGGAAGAAAGAAAGAAAGAAAGAGAGAAAGAAGGGTAAGAAAGAGAGAAAGAAAGAATGAAAAGGAAAGAAAAATGAAAGAAAAAGGGATAATAAAAGAGTAGAAATAATGAAGATAGTAAGTTAGCAAAAGAAATAAAGGAAAGAAAAAAAGAAAGAAAAAGAAAGAAAAAAGAAGGAAAAAGTAAGAAAAAATGATAATTAAAGAATAAAAAAATAATGAGGATAGAAAATCAGAAAAATAAAGTAAAGGAAAAAAAGAGAATGAAAATAAAGAAAAAAGAAAGAAAAAGAAAAAAGATAACAGAAGAAAAAAAATGAAGTTAGAAAGTCAGAACAGGAAAGTTAAAAAAAAAAAGTTAGTGAATAAAAAGAAAGAAAAAAAAAGATAATGAAAGAATAAAAAATGATGAGGATAGAAAGTTAGAAAAAGAAAGTAAATGGAAGAAAAAAAAAGATAGTTAAAAAATAAGAATAAAGAAATAAAAACGGATAATGGGAGAATAGAAAATAATGAGGATGGTAAGTAAGAAAAAGGAAGGAAAGAAAGTTAGAAAAGAAAAAAATAAAGAAAAAAAAGAAAGTGAGAGAAAAATAACGGGGGGGGGGCGAGAAAGAGAAAAAAAAAATGGCAGAAAAAATAGAAAAGCAATCCCCTACCCTGCCAAAGTAAAAAACCAACACTCAATCAAAAGAAAAAAAAAAATAGATGTTAAGAATATATGAAATATCTAAATTAAATAACTTTTTTTTTACTCCAAATATTATTTTAACACTAGTTATTTGGTCATGATCTAGATAGAAGTCTTGTGAAATCATGTGATACTTAGAAGATTAAACCTTTATAATGCCTTCTGTGAATGAAGGCATAATTCTTAAATAAAATATGCTCCACCGAAAATCACAATATTAAAAAAAAGTTCTTTCAACAAGAACATTCTGTTATTGCCATTACTTATTCAACTGCTTGTGTATGTATTTGTTTGCATGTCTATTAACACTTTCACAACTATTATTTGCCCACTGCAGTGCTGCACCCATCTGGCCAGCCATTTTAAAAGATAATTTCATATTCCTATATTTTATTACACAGAAAACTGTCACCAGTGTGTTTTACAGTATTCCATTCACAACATCACTTTTACAAGATATAGATTTTTTATCTCTTTTTAAAATACTTATTCCAAAATATTCAAGTTGATAAAAAAGCCTTATTCTGGCTAAATTAACTTATGATGGCAAAATAATAATCAATACTCATCTCACAAAGTCAGACAACTAAATTATTTCTTTTTGATTTTTTTGAAATTTAAAATAAATTAATGTTGATCATGGAAATAACACAATATTTATTAAACTAAATTACCTACATTTTCAATATGAGTAAAAATCTACTAGTACTATAAAAAATCTGAGGAGATCAAATAAGATCAAAACATCTGTCTGACACTATGTTATAGATTGCATGATTTTGCATTTAATAATAACATTATAATTTGATTTAAATATATTTTTGGCCATTCCTAAAATTTTATGAGTTGCCTGGCAATGTCGGGCAATGCTGCCAGTTTTAGATACATGTGGAAGTAAGATCAGTAGAAGCAAGAAAAAAAAAATACACTGCATGTTCTGTTATTGTTTGTAAATATCAGTAATCATTATGAAAGAAATGTTTTTATAATCAGTGGGGAGTGATTTCTTGTTTGTTTGTTTGTTTGTTTCTGTTTTCTATTTCTGGTTGTTGATGTTACTGTTTTAATGTAAAATTGCCCCGAGAAAAGAAGATGAAAGTTGTGATAAAGGTAGGAAAAAAAAGGAAAAGAAGTAGAGAGAAACATTGTGAAAAACTTAGAAAGGTTGAGAGAGAGAGAGAGAGAGAGAGAGAGAGGCAGTGAGAGGGGAAAAAAACTGAATAGTGAAAGAGAGAGTGAGAAATAGGGAGGGAGATAGAGAAAACAGACACAAATTGATAGAAATAAATCTTATATGTATAGTAGCAGAATAGTTGGTTGCCCACTCTACTCAGAAAAATGTTGGTAAGGCCAAAAATATATTTGTATTTAATTCAAATTATGACGTTATGATTCAATGCAAAGTCTTGTATAACTTTTAGCATAGTGCCAGACAGCTGTTTCGATCTTATTGGACCTCATAAGTGACATGCAATGTTGTTAAAATTCCAAACCCCAAGTGAGACTTGAACCTGCAGAACCCTCCCAGACAGGTGAAGTACATCTGTGTAAATTTTCAAGAAAATCGGTTCAGCCATTTTGGAATCCATAGGGAATGAACATACACTCCCACAGACACACACAGAGACACACACAAAGACAAAGTTCCATTTATTAATAAGTTCAGATAGATAAAAATGACCTTGTCTTTCTGTTTGCCTATTTTTCTGAAGAACAGTCTCTACCAAACTACTTTGCCAAATTTTGGCTTAGAGACTTGAAATTTGATATATTGTTATTTGGATTGTGAAAGAAATTCTATTTGGTCTGAGCCAGAAAAATAGCTGCTTAGGGGCCAAACTTGAATAATTGGATCATTTAGGGCCCGTAGTTTTCTTCGAAAGAAAAAAAATCTTGGAATTACAAAAATCGCAGATCAAAATTGAGCTCATTTTGATCTGTGTCTTTTGTAATTCCAAGATTTTTTGAGCATCAAAACAACCCCCAAACAAGGTGGGGCAATATTGCTAGCAACTAAATAAATAAAGATTGTAGTAGAAAAAAAAGTAAGTTAAAGAGGAAAAAGAGTTAGAGAGAGTGGCAGAAAGAGGTTGGAGAGAGAAGGAGAGATATCAAAAAAAGAATGAGAAATTGAGAGAGAAATAGAGGAAGAGAAAGTTAAAGATAAACCAAAGAGAGAAAAGGATGCTGGACAAGTTAAAAAGAAAGAAAAGAAACAGAGTTAAAGGGAGATATAAGTATAGATAAAGAGATAGATAGAGATAGATAGATAGGTAGAGAGAGAGAGATAGATAGAGAGAGAGAGAGAGATAGAGAGATGGATAGATAGATAGAGAAACCAAGGTGAGGTAGGGTAGAATGAGGGAAGGGATGAGAGCTCAAATGATAGGTCTTGAACAGGCGTGTTTTTCTGATCTTCTAAGTGGCATGCTTGGCAGATAAAGAAGTGTCGTGTAAAGGGGAAAATGTTCCATCAAAGAAGAGCTATGAAACAGTTAACCATAAACCTTTTTGGGTTTCAAGAAAATATGGCTTCACTGATTTTATATTTCCCACTGGTTCTTCTAAACCACCATCTCTCTAAAAAAATGAAACACCTCATGCTCTACCTTCTTCCTTCTCACTTTCTTTTCCTCATTCTTTCTTTTCTAAATTCCTTCTTTTTTTTTTTCCTTCATTCTGTTTCTTACAAGGGGAGGTACACTTGGAGCGGTGAACCGGCGGTTTGACTTTGGAATCGTAATACTTGAGTTCGAATCCCAGTAGTTCCGTGTACGTTCAGATTTGGACAAATACCCTTGGGAAAGGTATGAATTCCCACTTTCCCTGCAGCGATGGAATGAATAGTGCACATTACGTTATTCAGAAAACTACAAAAAGGCAAACAGACCATTTCTCAAAAAAATGATTGTTTTTGGCATTAAATGACCTAAAAAGGTTGATATGTCATAAAACACTAACAAACTGTTTCTTACATGCTTCCCCACTTTTTTCTCCCTTGCTCCACCTGACTTTTCTTTTTCTTTTTCCTCTGCCCTTTTCTTTCATTTCTTCCTCTATTTCTTTTCCTTCTCCTTTCCTTTTTTTCTTTCTGCTCTTTCTTTCTTAACCTCCTCTATTCCTTTTTCCGCCTTCTTCTTGGTGTTCTCTCTTTCTTCATTTGCTTTCTTTTCTTCTCCTTTATTCCTTTACCTTCTTTTTTTCTCTCCTTCCTTTTTTCTTTTCCTCCGTTCTTTCTTTCTTTTCTTTTTCTATTCTTTTTTTTCTTCCCTTTCCTTTTTACTTTCTTTCTTTTAGATCTTTTTCATTCTTTCTTTTTGTACTTTTTCAT
>JAYKTE010224359.1:0-12151 GCA_036873565.1 Xipholeptos notoides | reverse complement strand
GGGAGAGACTGTTAAATTATCAGCAGCATTGAGAGCAATGAGTATAAGTAAGGGACATCTAAATATATGAAAAAACAATGGAAATTGCTGCCAAAGTAAAATCAAAAAGATTGTATTGACATCTTTATAGCCAAAAATAATACAATTCAGTATAAATTAGTGAAGAAATGCTGGTAATTTTTACTTTTAGATAGAAGTTAAAGAAAATTAAACTTCAAGTTTTAACTTTATAAAAATAATGGTTTCATCCTTTGTTACAATAATTTCCAAGGCTCATTTGTTAGCTAAAACGATAGACATTTACCTATATTTTGGGCACCACCTAATTTAAAGGTTTCCTTAAATAGAAAATATAAAGTGAGTAAATATTCATTTCATGACTAAATAAATAAATAGAAAATTGAATCAGTCAATTCAGGGTTTTAAATGCAATGAAATGAACTAATAAGTAATTGAAGTAAATTTATTTTATAATCCTTTTTCAGAGATTACTGTTGTATTGTTTGTAATAATAATAAGCTTAAGAGTAAAAAATAGTCATTGCATACCAAACACTGAATTATCACACTTTTTGCATGTCTTCTTTCTTTCTTTTTTATTTTAATATTTTACAAACATGTAATTTTGACCAGAAGAAAACTCAAGGACACTTCAGCTTCAATATTTTGTAAATAGGCAAAAACAAAACTGTAAAAAAGTTCAAAACCTATGTAAGAGATGAATTACTGAAAATTCTTATTTATATCAACACTTACCAATTTTCAATCATAGATATATCATTTTTCTCAATGATTGGATATCAATAGGACTGAGAATATTAATGGTAGTTTTTGTATAATCTAGTGCTTAATATGAGTGATAGAGCTGATTGAAATTAAGGAATCCAATAGGACTTGAAACATCAGGATTAAAGCCTGTTATTAAATTAAATATTTGAAAAAATGTTTGTAGGTTACTAAATGATCCAGGTTTCCTGTATATGAATAAGAAATTACCAATTATGAAATTCACTGATAAACTCAAATTTATTGTATATAAAAGTTGACTTGAAAAGTAACTGTTGATGTGTACTGTTCCATAATCCAAAACAAAATTAGAATTAAACTCTAAATTCCATCTAATTTGAATCCTGAAGTCTGCTATGTGTAATTGTTTTGATGCATTAAGTAGGATAAAAATCCCTTAAAAATATCAATGAGTTATAGGAAGGAATGACTGACCCCCAAGCCTGCAAAATAAAACAAAAAAAGCATATTAAGCTTAGTTGAAGTTGATCATAACTAAACCTGGACCTTTTTAGTGTGCATTTGTTTAAACTCTTAAGCATTTTCAGATCATTTAGAAATCTTTAAAACTTGAAATTTATTACATATGAAAAGTTTCCTTTTTTTAAAAATATATTATTAGGTCTGCTATTTGCTCTGCATAAAATGTTCCATCTGGTGGACCTAAACAAACCTAAATGAAATATATTCTTTCAAGTATTGAGTAATGTATTTTAAAATTATATACGGTTCTAAGACATGTTTCTAAAACTTTAAACATTTTGAGGGGGTTTTCATGTCTTCTAAAGGATCCTTTTTGATCAAAATGAAATATAATTATGTTAATACCATGGGTAACTAGTTTCATAATAAATATGGTTACATAGGTATAGCAAGAATTGGTAAATAAACAAAGAAATAGAATGAAACCTACAGCTATTATGATACAAACTGAAAAATATCTAAGAGATTTTGATAACTAGATTTGAAAAGGAATAGAAAAAAAAAATGACATTTCTTAATTACAAATTTTGTAAACATTCTTAACCTGGCATAAGTCAGTATGAAAAAATGCTGCTCAAGATATATATAAGCACTTCTAACCGACCAACCAACTTGTCTTTCTCTATAATTATGTTGAGAGAGAGAGAGAAAAAAAAGATGAGATAAGGGGTGTGGAAGAAGGATGTTTGGATACAACACATGTAGCAAAAGAAACAAATATATCTGAAGCTCTGTATACCTCACCTCTAAATAAAGGACAAACCAGCCAGGAATATCAAACCACCTACATTCTCTCCACACCAGATAGATTTGTCACTCTAGTGGGCAGTAAATGTCATCAACATTTTATTAAGGTTTTTCTTCCTTTCTCTCTATTTTTTCTTTTCTTTTTAAATATATTGAATATAATCTGAAGCTTCAGACATTCCATCCTGTAAAATCAGTAGACACGCACATATTTGGGGACTTAGAAAATAACTTCAATTTTTTAAAGTTAGCTATATTTACTTTAAATATGTATTAACATCTTTCTATAATAGTCTCCTCACCTTTCGGTCTGATGATCACACAGGCAAAAAAACTGACAGTCACGAACGGCTGTTGACTATGACCACACTCAACTTCAACTACTCATGCTCTATCACTAAAATTGAGCACTTTAACAATAAATATAGGCAACATTTTCTTTATATATATATCACTGACTGTATGTTATCAGCAGTTTCCAGTGGATGATGCTACATATGCCTTCACCACTAGAAGCAAATCTGTGTGATAGTCTGACGGCAATACTTGGTTTGATACCATCATAAGTCAAAATCAACAGGGGAGTCCATCATATAATCAGTCATACTATATAGTCTGACAACTACTCCAAATAAAATTAAGACTTCCAATATAAATACAAGAAATAGTATTTAGGGTATATTGTAGAGCAATGGAAAATAAGCCAATACTATCAAACACAATATTACATTAAACATAGAAAAAAGTATAGGATTAGTTTGCAATGTAATTAAACAGAGGCATAATCTGAGTCTATAAGTGTGACTCAATGAGTGTTATATAATGTAAATAAATACAGAAGTACTTAAGCAACAAACTTTTATTTGTTATCAGTTTTCTGTTAGTGACTATAAATACAATATAAATGAATATTAATTTACATTTATATAATGTATATTAATAAATAATAACAAAAACTAAGCAACATTTTTTACTCTACTAGTATAATTATAATACTCATAGAATGAACATATTAAATCAAACAGGAATTAAACTGGTGTATTACAATTTCAGATGTCCAGTTTTACTACCATACCACAAATTCTTGAGACATTAGCCCCGCCCCCCAAAAAAAGGATAGAGATAAAATTAAAAATAAATTTGGACATTAGTATACTGATAGTTCATTAATTCAGTTTGATAGCATATCAACCTCTAACATATTGGTTCAGGTATAGACAGTCCATATAATTTTTGCATATTTGTAACCAATTTAGATGCATTGGTTGCACAAGGCATTATTTAACCAGCTGAAGTGTAAGAGTGAAGTGTTAAAATACTTGATGGGGCAATTTGTTCTTTTAGTCTTGTGACTTATGAGATATCACAGTAAGGTGATCTAGTTGCTAATATGGTAAAATGTTTGAGTGAGTCTAATGGCATGTATTTCCCATACAAAAAATGCTTCAGCTGCTCAAGTTATACCTGTTTAAATTGTGAATGGATCACTTGATGATCTTTATCTAATAACATTAAAAAATTAGGCTTAGAAATTTGCAAAAATTAGAAGAACCTAAGTAGGAAAAAAATTTAGGAACCAATGAAAAAAAAAAATAGAAATTTGTTTTTACTTCTGATTCTTTAAATAGAAAAATAAATGAATTTAATCAAGAATAGCATCTGTTGGTTTTAGATAAAAAATAGATAAAACAGTAAATAAAAAAATACTTTCTTGAGAAATGAAGAGCAAAAAAGAGAGACTTGAAAAATTTTCTCATTATTTTTTCTTCTAAAAACAACATTTTTTTTCATAATTTTGTTTGAAAACAATAAAATACTTTCAACCCGTAACATTAAATTCTAGTCATTGAAAATTAGTCAAATAATAGAAAATTACTATTATTAAACCAAGACCAATTATGTTAAATGATGCATGTTTTGAAAATATCTTATTTGCAAAATATACAACAACCCAATGATTATTTTAGTGTTGACTACTGATTTTACAACAATTGGCTGGTTTACAATTTTAGTCTTGTTTTACTTTTATCAATTTTTACAGTCATTTAAGCAGGACACCATAAATCCACTTTTTATTACATTTCAGTGAAAAGTTACTAAAATAAATGCATATATAACTATAAATGTAAAACAGGTACATATATTTAGGGGTGTATTTAGGCAGAAAATAATTTTTAATGTGAATTTCATTAAACATTTTGGTAGAAAATGTCATTAATGTTTAATGAAACTTGTATTATGACTATAACTATAGATATTTAAATGCATTTAACTATATTGTGTGACACTAGTCAACCAGCCAGATGTTACTGTAGTGATTCAATTTTATTTTCGTTTCTTCATTCAGTACTAATTTTTCATAGAATTGAATTGAATTGAATTGCTTATTATTTACCAAGCAGAGCTTTTAAAGAAATCATTCAAAAACTTGTCACAGTCCCTTGCTCAAACTGTGATTCACTCTCAAAAGAAATCAAAAGAATAGCTATTGTCTGAAAAACAAAAATATCCACACTGAATTCATTTACTCCTTTATTAATTAGTTTGTTTAATATAAAATAAAATAATATATATAAGTTTGTTCACTTTTTTTGGTTTTCAACTAAATGACCTTGAAGAAGAAATTTTTATTTTTTTTATTAATCAATTTTCAGAAAGATCATGGTAGTATTGTTTAATAAAAAATACATTTTTTACTTAATGAATGGATTTAAAAATAAAACATGTTTCTTTCATCTTGGTCGAGAGCAACTGATTCATAAATTTTCTAAAGATGTTAGTCTATTCATGCATGGATTAGCTGGGATTCAAATCTGTGTATTAAAATTTTGAAGTTAGCCATTGTCTCTAGGTTATAGATCTTTTCATTGATAAAAGAATTAAGCATTAATGAAATATTGTTGACAAAGATTGGAAAAATTTTTCTAACTGGAAAAATATGGAATATTGAAATAAAACTTGGTCAGATATATAGCAAGTTAAGACAATGTGATTTAGCTTTTAAAATAATCTAAAGAGCACAAATGAGAAAAAGTGGGGAAACTTAGAAAAAAAGGATTATTAATCCATTTTTACATTTTACATGAAAAAGAATAGTAGTTAGAAATTGCATTTTGTGAAAAATAAAGTGCAAATTTAAAGAACAATTTCTAAGCTGAATGGAGACTAAAAAGTCATTAAAACTTCTTTCACTGTTTCCACTTCCCTATAATACTTGATGGCTAATATCCCCAAGCCAGTTTTTTTAAATACACTAATAAATCAGTTTATTTGCTGAAGCAGCCATACTGAAATTTAATCATACTCTGATGGTGAGAAGATATGAGAAAAGCACATTCCAAAAAATATGCTAATAGAATTTCTAAAAGCTATAAAAATTTTAGTTAATAATTGAATGTTATTTGTAGTTCTTTTCATATTACAACAAGTATGAAAAATAAGTGTGTGTGTGTGTGTGTGTGCTCACTAAAGGGAGAATAAGAATATTAAGAAGCAATGTATCAGTGAATACAGACCAGGAATATTTCATACAGAAATTTAAATATATAAAACAAATTTAATATTAGGATGAATACAGAAGTTTTATGACTATATGGCTGAGGAAGTATTAAAGAATTTCTTTATTAGTTTGAATTTCTTTAAATTTAACAATGTAGTTTTAAGTCCAAGATTTATAATAGATATAAAACTCCTAGGGATGTAACAAAGAGCTTTAAATTGATAAATAAAATAGTTTGAAACATCTTTTATCTTAGGAAAGATAAAGGAAAATTGGTTTCCAAAGCTTGTCCTATCATCAAGTTTGTGGAAAGAGGATTAAAGTCTATTATCAGAGATAATTCAATAAAGCTTGATTTTTTAAATATTCTCCTAAGAAATATAATATGGGGAAAAGAAAATAAACTCTCCAAAAGAATTTTGTAGAACAAAAGTAAGAATGATTGATAAATGGAGTAAAGTGTCACTATCAGTATCAACTATCTCATCATTTAACTCTCTTAAATATTGAATAGATTGTTGAAGGATTACAAATATTCAAAAGAAAAAAAAACTTAAATACCTCAATATTATACGGACTTTATATTGGATCACTAAAAGGAACAGTTAACAGGTTTTAGACTTAATGCACTAGAGCTGAAAATGATGTTGTTAAGTGACAAATTCATTAGCCATAGTTTCAACATTTTTCCTTTAACTATTTCAAGAATGACTAACTAAAAATGGCTTGTTTCAAGAAATATAGAGCATGAAAGAGTTGTTTTATTCAAATTAAAAATAAACTGGAAAAAATGTTAGTATGAAATAACAGAAACAAAGATTAAAATGAGAGGAAGAGAGAAATTGGTAGAGGAATAGAAACAATAGGGTTTAGCAAAATCCACAATCACCAAATAACAAAACATTGCAACAAAAACAAATCTAAAAGAATTTAATTTTAGGAAATCAAGCAGGTAAAATAGAATAAAAATTCTGTATATAATGCTAAGTTAAAATTAAACAAAAATATATTGTTGGTTTGACTGAGATGAAGCTGGATAATTAAAATCCTTTAAATTATTTGGATTGTTTTAATTTTATTGTTATGAATATAACACTTTTTGATTTGCTCAAAATTTCAAGGAGTGACTTGACAATTAGCATTAACAAGAATTTGGATTATTATGTTTATTACCATGCACAAAATATTTCTTAATTTGTCTGAAGTTATATTTTTAGATGGGGCTTAATAATTAGTATGTTTTAAACTACTTAGATTATTGTTGTCATATTTATATACATGACATCAAGTATAACTTGTTGATCTAGGAAATCTAATCCTATAACCTTTTTCATTACTGAAATTTAAAAAAGCTTTTAATTAGGTAGAAATTAGAATTACTAGATAAAAATGTTCACATTGTTGCTCTTACTTTCCTTTTATTCCAAAGAATCTCTTTTTAAATGGGTGTATACTTTATGGTGACAATCAAATATGATCTTTGCAATGTTTTGCTCATTTGAGAACTATTTACTGTTTTCTAGTTAAGATCTGTATAAGTATCATAGTAATAAATTCAATATTTGTTCAGTGTACTATGCTTGACCATCAAAAAAAATTGTGTGAGCTTGATAAAATCCATCTGCATTGCAATAAGTTATTGTAGCTCAACTAATAATTGATGGTTGCGTCAATAACTTTAGATATTTAATGAATAAGAATTAGAACTGGGACAAGCAATTTATAGTTCAAAGACTATAATTAGTCCCTCATAACATTTTCTTTGATCCATGGAAACAACTAGAAACAGACATTCAGCATGTGACAATGGAGTAGGAAAACCTGTTTTGAACTGAAAATAAAAACTATACCTGATTGAAAAAAAAAACAGGGAATTATTTAGTCCAAATGAAATTTTCAATGTATCAATAAATTAATGCTATGTTGCAGAATGCATTTAATACATATCTCAATCATTATCTTTATTATTATGCAATGTATACATTTAATTAAATAAAGTATAATGTTAACTAACAAATCCAACCTATTTTAGAAAGTGGGGCTTTCCATTAACCACAGATAAATGATTGTTAAAGGATTTGTTATATTCTAAATTATGATAACATTTACGGCTGTACTTTCTTGGATCAACCAAATACTGTCATGAAACTGGTTTTTACGTATATAAAATGAAAAATTGACAAGATATAAAAAATTAATTATACTATTTTATAAGTTTACTTCCATTCTTTAAACTATAATAGATGAAAAATGATTCTATAATTTTTCATTTTTTATATGGCATATCAACCTTTCTCTTTTGTCATTTAATGTCAAGAAAAATCGTTTTTGACAAACACTGCAATTTCTTCAACTTGTTCCTTTAATACTAGTTGCACTATTTAACCCATGGCTGGAGAAGAGTAAGGAAATTCATACCATTATCAAGTATATTAGCTTGAAAGTGAATGTAACTGAATGCTTAAGATTTGAAATTGGATATTATGATTTTATAGTTTTAGCTCTTATCCACAATGTCATACGAGTTTCCCTTTTTCATAATTAAGTAATGTGCAGTTATGCCTTACTTTCAAGAATACAACTTTGCTTAAAATGGCTAGTCAAGAAATGATTAAGTGATTTAATTAACTTCCTTAATCCATTCATGCATGAATATAAAAAGTATTAATAAATAATAAACAAACCCTAAAGATTATTTTTATTAGATTTTTTTTTCTAAAAGTATTGGGGGTATCATGTTACAGGTTGAGAATCTTTTTCTGGAACCGGAAGTATTTTCAGACTTTGGAACACAAACTATTTAATTTATATACAGCATATGTGAAGTAGAGTAACTTGGGAATGAAAATTAATTAAAATCATGACAAGTTTTCCTATCTTAAAAGACTGCTTAAACACGTAGCCAGAAAGTAGTATGTTGAAAATAAATAAAATAAAGCCTAAAGGTAGTTTTTTTCCTTTTGTAGCAAGTATCTGAAGAAATTGGGAATTTTGAGATTTTAGGTAAAGAATATTTCTTCTGTACTATTATTGTGTATATCTATAAATTCAATGTGAGAGTAGATCTAAAAAAAATCATACATAATAGTAATACAACAATAATAAAGTAATAATTAGTAACCAGATAGTATCTAAGTTTAAAGTTCCAAGAAATTGAATCACTTATGTCTGGCAAGACAAATAATTCAGCAGTTATAAGTATTAGTCCATATAAGTTCTAAGTTTTAATCATGCAGTTTTAATTAGGTAAAAAGTAACTAAGAATAGTTAAGTGATTCCTGATTTTAATTTATGGAAATAAGAACAATCTCTTACGGTTAGCAGTTGATGGAAATACTATACTCATGAATTTAATAATATATATTTTCATAGCTGTACATCATACAAACTAAATTTATCCTTTATTCAATGACTAACATTTCTCTGAACGACAGTTTGAATAATCATAAAACTGTTACACTTGACCAAACAATTAATCATATTGGATTCATCCTATAGCAGGAAAGAATTTAGTGCTGTTTTTCACATTTCTATTGAATGTAATCGCATCATCTATCTTTCACTCTCATATATATTTATATATTATAGAGAGAGACAGAGGAGAGTGGCCAGAATGACAGAGAGCGTAAGAGAAAGAAAATCTGTGTGTATGTATGTTCATATGCATTAGTTATTAATAATTGATCACAGGACAAAAACAATGGCATATTTGTAATGAGCAAGATCTAGCCTGGTTTAAAAAAACTTTTTTTATCATTTCATAACGACTAAAATTTGAATGAAATAAATTTATATAAGGACTTTAGCCCTAAGCTAGAGTAGCATTATATATATATATATATATATATATTAATTCTTTTTCTGCCTAAATATATATATATAAGCATTGGTACAGAGTCAACAACTTTTGTTGATTGTCAGTTTCTTGCCTGTGCAGTCATCAGGCAAGAAACTGTTTATCTACTACATATACTCTATCACTGATATCAAGCACTTTAATTATAAATATTTAATTACAAACTTACTTAACAGGTTTTTATATATATATATATATTTAGATTAAAAAACAACAACAAAAGAACATGGATATAGTTGTATTAGGCAGACACTAGAGAGTTTTAGTTAATTAAAACCAACATCAGGGTGCATAGGTGTAATCTATATTCAGATTTATTAAATAAAATTTATAAGATAGACAGTAGATTTTAGTGTAGTTTTGAGTAAAAAAGATATGTAAATAGTTTTTTTAGTCATTAAAGTATGAATTCAGTGATATTGGATTAGGAATCGGATTTTTTTTTCACGCTTTCTTCATTCTTATTCATTGAATTTGCTGTATTTAAGTATATCATTTATTTATTGGATTTATTATATATATTTTGTTAAATTTTAGCATCTAATAAATATATATCAAATAACCATTATTGTATATCATTGTTATAATTTTGATTTATTTATAAACATATTGTTTTACTGGAAAGAGAAAATTTTCTAACAAAAAAGTAAAAAATGTAAATGAATGAGTGACAATTAAAGCAAAGAAATTTGTAATTAGTATCAAATTCTAATATGTATGCATGTTTCAGATTGATCATGGCTCACAGTATTTAGTATCTGTCAGGTTTTTGTTTGTGCATTTATCAGACAAAAAAAAACAACAAATGGTAAATGCTGTCAACCCTGTGTCCGTGCAATCAATTTTAAACCTAAAAACCTGAAAAAAATTGACATCTCTCAGGTAAATCCATCAAATATTTTTTAGAAATACAAAGAAAAAAATCACCCAAATGAATGTTTGATGATGACAAACAATGAAAATAAGAAAATAAAAAAATAAGTACTTCATAAAAGTATTATCTGAATAAGTCTCAGTTATGGGGACACAAAATACAAGGATGGTAATCTTATTAGCATTGGAAACAAGCAGAGAATACGGAATAAAAAAGAACAAAGGTTTCGTCAAATGAAAAGAACAAATAAAGGAATGAATGCAATTGCTACATCAAAGGGATAATAAGATTTTAATCAATAATGAGTTACAATATCTGTTCATAATGAGCACAAATCATAGTTGTTGCTTGAAATATATACGTGCTTATTTGAGTTTGCTTAATTAAATACCTATTCTAACTATTTCTTTCAACCAAAATGTTTTAAGGTTTGTGCCAACACGGTTAGCCTAGACAACCACACCTTTCTTTACTTTCTTATAAGAAACACAATGTATTAAATGCTGTCTCTAGTCAGTCAGCAGTTCTAGGCAATTCAATTGGCATTTTGTTTCTGCTAGAAACTTTATATTCTTAGAATAATAAGGATTTGCTAGCTTAGTTCATATGAAGAAAAAGTTAAGCTACTTGTCTAAATAATCTGAGGAATCTCAGGTAGATCTAGTTAACAAAATATCAAAAATAATGAATTGGACTAAATTGGGTAATTTCAAAAATGTTATTCCAACTTTAACTGTCATTTAATGAATGAAACTGCTTTTTATAAATATTTTATTTCCTAAACTAAATGTTAAGAACTCAATACTGCAATCATTTAAAGAAAAGCTGAGAGAAAATAAAAGAATACATACATTTCCCATGGGTATTTGTACAAAAGTAAAGATAATGAATATCATGGGATTCAAATTTGTAATTTTGAAGTGTATGCAATGTTGTTTTTTTTAAATATATCATTTGCAAATTTCTAGGTTTCTATTCTATGCACTTTCTGGTGATGTTTATGGCTTGGGTTATCATGGAGCTTTGGGCCCTTTCAACATCATTATTTGCAAAGATGACCGTATCAGAGTTTCAGGTATGAAACTTCTGTAACATTCAACCATCTAAAGATACTGACTTTATTATAATGAGATGAAGTATTAATCACATTGAGCTTGCATTTGATTGGAGGTTGACAAACAATGAATCAAATGTAATGTAATATTTATCTGAGTAGACCATGGAGACCTTTCAGATTTTTCTTTGGAAGACATATTGCCACACCAGCAAGATATATCAATATCATTATACTTGGAATTGTATCTTAAATATTGAAAATTTACATTTGAATTTTTTCTCTACTAAGTATCTTCTATTTTTGGTAAAATTTCTTCTATTTATTTAAAGCCATATTCTTTAAAAGGGTGGTTTCAATAAACTGTCATTTTTTAATATTAATATTTCATAGAAAAAAAATTTCAACTCTTGTTGATATCAAAAATATCAAAAAATAAATTATAATAAATGAGTAAAAAACAACCAAAAATCATGAAAATCAAATGTTAATAAAGATTAAAAAGCATTTAAATTCCAAAGCAGATACAAAATGTATTAGGCTATTTGTAGAAGAAATAACTGAATTAAAAAAAAAACACCAAAATTCCATGCAAAAACTATAGACATACATGCCAACAAAAGTGTGGCTATATTTGTGGAAAATATCGGCAAGAGTGCAGTTTCACGGAATAAATAGCCTCGACTCCTTTTTCACATAAAAGGAACTTTTTCTGTAATCATCGTTTTTACGTTATTATAGGAACAATAGAAACAAAAACAAAAATAAGAATAGCAGAATATTTTTTTTCAATAGAATTAAACAAGAAAACATACAGAACTTTTTCTTTTTCTAATTATTTGAATTAAATAAA
>JAYKTE010224248.1:0-12151 GCA_036873565.1 Xipholeptos notoides | reverse complement strand
GTATGTAAGTGTATATATATATACATATATGTATAAATATATAGATCGATCGATAGACAGAGAGAGAGAAAGAGAGGAAGAGAGTGAAAAATATAATGTTGATCCATATAAAACTTATTATCGCATACATTTGCTTCACAAAAGCACGAGTTTTAACAACACACGACTTTTAACCATATATCTATAGATATAAAGTAATAGCGTTTCTCTGTGGTATTTGCGCGTGTACAACTCTCCTACAGTCTAAATCAGTCGACCAATCATGAACAATTTGGCATGAAGATTTTCTACAACCGATGGATGGTGCACACCATTTTTCAAGGTTAAAGATCATCACGGTTATGGTCTATCAAGGTCAAAGTATATTTATGTCTACTCCCTGGTACAGCCCAAACCAGTGGATCGATCATGCCAAAACTAAAGATGGTCTCTAGCCAAGGGATGGTGCACACTATTTTTTTAGGTTAAGATAAAAGTTCATTAAGATCATAGACTAACAAGGTCATAGCCTATTATGTATACTTTTCTACAGCTCGAGCTACTGGACCGATCATGACCAAATCTGGCATTATAATCCTATCCCACTTAGGGATGATGCGCAGAATTTTTCAACGTCAAGGTCAAAGGCCAATGGTCAAGTTTATGTATATATACTCTTCTACAGCCCAAACCACTAAACTAATCATGACCAAACTTTACATGATTATGGTCCCGCATTTATTGATTGTGCACACCATTTTTCAAGGTCATGGTCAAAGGTCAAGCCTATGTATATATACTCTCCTATAGCTCCTACAACCCCTGGACCGATCCTGGGCAAATCTGGTATTATCATTATCCTCCACTTAGTGATGGTGCACACAATTTTTCAAAGTCAAAGGTCAACCATCCTTTTTTCTTGCCCGCACAAAGCGCGGGTATCTTTGCTAGTATATATATATGGTTAAATATCGTGTGTGGGTAAAATTCGTGCTTTTGTGAAGCCAATTTATGCGATGATGTTATATATATATATAGAGAGAGATATATATAGATATGTGTGTGTGTATTCGTGTTCTTTTTTGCCCACCTTTCTAAACCCCTGGCTAGTTTTACAATGAAATGGTAACTAATAATGACGTATTATGATACGTAAATGCATGTAACTCCGGTTTCAACTGCTAAGAAATGCTGATATTACACAAATACAAACTCCGTTGCCAGTGGCTGTCCATTAAAGACATGTATCAACAAGTACGCATACCTGTTTTTCATGACTATATTTTGCTTTTCAGTAGTCTACTCTATTTAATTGACTTGCTCCTCTTAGTTAATTTCGGACTGAAATGTAGTGCAAACTAGAATGCTTGAATTTCTGTAATATGAATTTACTTTAGACAGATTACTAATAGTAAACATTAAGCAGTTTGAAAAATTACTGTGCATCTAATACATCGTTTCTAAAAAATAACTCTCTAATGTTTATCAATAACTAGTGATAGGCCCCAAAGTTGTACATAAATGTTTCCTAGTTCAAATGCTACATGAAAATTCCAAAAAAAAGGACTTTTGCCGAAATAACACGGAAAATGAGCGAAGATGTACGAATAAGTTGAATGGTGATACTCAACAACACTTATTGCACAAATCCAGATAAGCAATATCCATTATGTATATGGCGAAATAGATTAGCATAAAAAACGAATAATTTAAATAATGATAACAAGGAAGACCCATCTTACAAATTAAGACAAGCAATATATTTTCTGAATATAACAGTATTGTAAAAGGTAGAAGCATGTCAACTGTTAATGTTATTTAATTCCGACAACAATATTCATTGTTTAATCCGAGAAATAATCAAAAAGTAATACATCCTATTTTTATTACTAAAAACATTGATAAGCTGCAAAGACGGAAAAGGTACCATAAAAACGAGTAATCTTTTGTGCTCTAGAATTTAGTTTTATACATAGTCAACATGATTCTCAATGCACTTTTGTCGGCAAACGAGTCATGATGCCTCTGTCGTAAAGGTCAACACCGGACGAGACGACTCATTTTTTCACGGCTGCAATTAAGACGTTGTTGTCAGGGAAATGATGCCCATGTAATGTGTCCTTCAGACTCTGCACTTAAGAAAATGAATATCTTTTAAAAAATCCTTAGTAAACGGATAAGGTATGATGCGTAAGTTTTCTGATTGAGATTTTATTTCGAGAAATATTTTAATGTATTTTCTAGTAAGTTCAAGATAAGAGTTATGAGAAGAGTTCATGTCTGAAACATGATTTCTCGTCCTCGGTACAAAAACTGTTTGATAAGATAACAATATTCGTCGTGAGAAGATTTCAACAACACGCATTGTATACTACTCTCAATAAAAAAATGAAGCCTTTAAAGGGGTGTTATTTTTAAGCTTCTAAGCTGTCTTATCACCAGACAAAAATTCACTTTGATTCGCTTGTAAAAGTGGTGGAGGTGATTATCTGAAAATATTGTGTATGAAATCATAAAAAATCTTCATTAATTTTCCCAAACAAAAGTTAGTTCCATTAGGCAATTCATTTCAATCTTAATCTAAAAATCGGATGCTGTAGTTGCATTCGTTGGACTATTTTTGTTCTTCTACTCTGCGTGTAGGTGACAGAATGAAAACATATAGTGTGATAAAGACCTTTGGGCCAACAGCCTACTAACGGTAAATTGTCTGAAAATAAGATAAAAATAATTCCAGCTGAGGATTCTTAAATTGGATAATCGAAACTAGTGGAAACAATGTTCAATTAACGAATTTCTTTAGGTAGAAATATTTCGAGTAGAAATACTGGGGTTGGAAATAATTTGAGGGGGAAACACTTCGAGTAGAAAAACTTCGAAAAGAGACCTCATGAGGAAATCTCTCAAATAGAAATAGCTCTAATAGATATTATCAAGTAAAATACCTCGGGTGGAAATGCTTGGATTAGAAATATTTCGAGGGGAAATGACTGGAGTAGAAAAACTTTGTAGAAAAAAAAATTGTGAGGAAATCTCTCGAGTAGATATACTTCTAATGGGTATTCTTAAGTGGAAATACCTCAGGTAGGAATAGCCTGAGTAAAAATACTGGAATTGGAATTGTTTTAAAGGGGAAATACATCGAGTAGAGAAATCTCGAAAAGAAAAAACTCGAGGGGAAATCTCTCGAGTAAAATACCTCTAGTTGATATCTCAGGTGGTAATACACCATGTAGAGCTACCTCGGGTGGATATGACCCGTATGAAAATTCCGTATGTAGAGAAAACACAGATGTAAATATCTCGAATAACAAGGCCTAAAACAGAGATATTAGAGAGAAAATACCACAAGTGGAAATGTCTACACTGTCAATGCCTTGAGTAAAAATATTTATTTATTATTACCACACCGACTTGATGAATAAAAATACCTTACAGGTATTGATACGAAAATCATATCTTTTATTTCACAAACATATTCAAACAGTTAATATGTCTTCTTTATTCAATTTGTTTTTAACTTGATATTGATTCTCACTTGTTGTTGAGCGGGGAGACCTATCTTCTCTTGTTTTTCAGTCTTCCTGTATTTATAGAGTTTTCGCAATCTTAGAGTATTCTTAGACACCCAAGCCACACCCAAGGAAGTAACTCTATAGAGGACGTTTTAAGCCGCTAAGCAGCCCACCGGGCCGTGTGACATAGTTGGGAGTCAGAGGGAAATTAAGAAGAAGATGAGGGTTTTGTTTTGTAGTAAGAAAAGTCTGTAGTGTATTAGAATGTAGAATTTGCGAAAGTTTTTTATCTAATGAATCGTCTGCAAGGGAGACTTATAGAGGATACTAGACAGAGCCGCACTCTATTTTAGTTTCCAGCTTTGGGCGCAGTTCTGGGCCCTATCTTAAAATAGAAGTCTTACCTTACATTCAACTCTCACAATCTCCAACTTCTCGAGGTGGGGAAGGATCTCTTCTTCGTTGAATCCTTTTCTTGTGTTTTTTTTTGGGGGGGCGGCTTGACATTTAGTTGGAACGAAACTCTTCCCCACAAAAAAATGCTGACGCAGTTTTTCTCTCGTGATCACATTTTATTGCTTACTTTTTTCGGACTGATCCTCCAGACCACGAACATTCAGCCAATTCCACACTATTCCTGATCTGCTGCTCTGTGCAACTTCACCCAACTCCCACTGACAGTAACACTTTTACGTCACTACCTAATTCTTTTCTATGTAATTAATCCCTGAAGTTTACCGAATGTTTCTATGGTTTAAAGCAACCTGTAGACCTCTCAATTAAACTTCACATATAACGTTACAGTCTTTTGATGAGGAGGATTGGGTGCATAAAAATGTGTAGTAGAGCGGAAGAGAATGTGTTTCAATTCGAAATCCTTGATGGGTTGAACTGCTCATGCCAAGAACCGACAACCAGGATGGTACGGTATCTGGTCACCCATCTTATTACTATACCTTGCTTAACTTAGGTGGTTTGGCGGGAACCGGTGTCTCCAACTTGACTTGATCGTACTTTGACTAACATTTGAAAACTTTCTTTCAAGCTTTAAATCTCGAAGAAATCGTATTCAAATGCAACGTTTAATGGACAATAATATTTAAATCCTCACTAAGCACAAACGAGAATGTTCTCTTCCTTGGCTCTTTTTGGCAAATGCCAATGCCAACAGAAAGGCTGAAAATAGATAAAATCTTGGCTATGTTTTGTTTCCTTATAGCCAGAAGATTTATTTAATGGCATTAGTGATATGAGATTTGCTTTGGGGCAACATTTTTGCACCAATGTGTGTAAAAGCCATTGAAAATTCACGATAACAATAAAATATCTGATGTTTAGAAATACTGTTATGATAATCCTCTATGCCAAGTTTTATATTCAATGAATACACAAATCAGCGACTGTAGCAATCTATCGGAATTATCTACCCATTTAAGCACAGAACTGAGATTTGGTACATTGTCATATTTCATTATTATTATTATTCAAGTAATTCTTAGTTCTTGTTATCTTCTCTCTGTTTCATGTGGAACCCAGAAGCTAATTCAGACCCACGAATTTAATCCTTTATTTAATTTATGAGGAAAACTGTCTACATTCAGGAAGCGTTATTATGAATTGCGGCAATCTATGTTAGGGATTCTTTTTGTAACGAAGTGGTTACATAACCTAGGGACAGTAGGGCTTTCTTTTGCTCACGATGAGTAATAGTAGTATGAGAGTATAAATTACGAAAGGGTCAGAAAGTATGTTAGTTTTTTTAGGTACTTGCATGCTTTCTTGCACCGCAGCAAAGTCCTGGCATTCGGGATTCTCCGTTCGGTTGTGACGTCGTTTTGAGGGATGCTTGGCTCACCTCAAAAGGGTTTTATCTTGTCACCGTCTCTTCACACCTCACTTCCTTCTCTTATCTAGGGTTAACCATTTCTTTTTCCATCTCAGTGTTGCTATTAGGTTGTTCTTTTTGGGTGGAATCTAAGATCACCCCAACATCAAGGAGACAGATTTGTGTTGACTTTCAGAATGGACACCCCGTTCAAATTGACACACCAACTGCTTTATATATAGCTGATTACATCACGCTTCGATATAAGCCGAAATGTAACGAATCCGACAGAATATATCGAGAACTAACGAATCAGCTTACACGCAAACAAAACCTTTCCTCGACACCTCGAACGTCTAATAATACTAAATTTTGCTGTTTTCGCTTACTATTAAGATTGAACCTAATATATCCAGATAAATGTCTCATAAAACTTATATTTTTGTACACCTTTTTTACGAACGGTTTTCCAAATCATAATCATTATTAACTTTATAGAGTTTGTCAATTAATCCTTCAGTTCTTCAGGTGATCGAACATGGGAAATATTAATGTCGTAATCGGGAGTTTTCATAGAACTTCGAAATCAGATCTGGGGACTTAAAAAATAAAGATAACATGACCTCCCATCAAAAAAACTATGATTTTCTTTAATTTGACAATGAACATTTTTCTTTGAAAAATTAGAAAATGAATAAGAGCTATTTTAATGGATATTCTTGAAATTATTATTTTACATTGTCTAAAACCTTTAAAATCATTCTCAACCGTTCCTATTACTAGAGTTAGTAAATATAGACATTCATAATGTAAAACCTATTCTGACACCCTATATTAAACAAATAATGAATTAGAGAGAAGAAAAAAAATTTCCAAAAACAAAAAGACTCATCAAAACGTTGACCTTTCGATTGTGATTTTATTTCGGTGTCCCGCCTCTGTGGCACTGGCTTATTAATTTGAAGTGTTCATCGTTCTGGTCAGTAAAAAATGGAAAATATGACTTCTTATCTGACAATTTTCATAGGTCAAAGTGTGTTTCATGGACGACTGGTATTTCCATCTGCTGACATGCCTTCCTCTCACATTGTGAGAAACAAAATGATTGCCGCTTGAATAGACCGATGCAGCTGACATCCGGAAATGAGGCAACCTTTAGAAGAGAGATACAAAAATAAGAAAACAAAAATCGATTGAGATTACTTCAGATAAACAAGGAGATCGATATATAGATATTATATACAGCAACTTATTCGCTAAGACTTGATAATTGGTGTTACTTAGAGAGACTTTATTATTACTATCTTTTCACTTGCTTGTCAAATGAGGTTTTGGATAGTTATCTATAACTTTATAACTACACACACATCACTACAGAAGCAGTGAAAATGATTTCGTGATTGAAATTGAATTTACATCATTTTGGGTTTAAATTAGTTTTCCGTCATATTAGAGTAGAATATTAAGGGATCATTATAGATTTCTGTGCTAGGCAAAAGTCCATAACTATGAGATTGTTCTAAAAGTAATGTCTGCTATTTTTTTTATTTCACCCTAATGGAACATAGGAGATTGCAAATTGCATTGATATGATCACTGAACTTATGCATTGTGACCTGAAAGTTTAATCTCTGTGTTGCAGGTATTGACGATGTGAGACTCTAAGAAAGCAAACCCCGTCATTAAAAATGTTATTACGGAGTGTATTGTTGCGAAGACTACGAATAATGTCCCATACTTTGGTAACAATCAACTGTTGCCTATGAATGTTTAGCGGTTTGATTGTAACTGTACGGAGGAATTCAATGACTCATTTCTTTCTCAGAGTATCAGACCATCAATATCTAAAACAGAAAGGTGAAACTTTCAGGTTATCACTGCATAGGTTCAGTGATCATAACAATGCAATCCCCTCTGATCCATTCTGGCGGAATAAAATATAGAAGGCATTACTTTTGGAACCAATCTCGTAATCTTCCTTTAAAGATACCCGAACATACATGTGAGAACATACCAGCGAAAATGTGGTGGGATAAACTAAAAAGGTTTTACAATAATCGTGTTTTTTTATCAGACTTCTAGTGTGACTTTGGATTTGGGTGGCGGTTTAAGTATGACTATAATAAAAAAAACTAAGCATTAAACAAGAATTTACATAAAGAGACTCCATATCATATTATTTCGTCATTCCTCAAAATCCAAATAATATCCCCCAGACACTCATATGATTCACATATGATGCACATTGCCAATACAAATTATAGAACCTGACCAATTTAGCTTTGTGGCCAACCCATCTCTGTTGGGTTTTAAAATACTATAAAGTAACCTTTTCAAGGGTTAAAAGTCCCTCAACCATTCAAGTTGAACATACTGGTTTACAGGATTTGCTTCCTAATCCTGACGTATAGAAATACTTTTTAAGTAAGATTCATATTTGGAATAAAAGACTACCATGACACGCCAAAACCCCAATAACCAGTCTTTTAACAAAAGTAGATTTTGCTACAAATTGTTTCATTTTAAAGAAAGTTTTAGCAAAAAAAGACTTTTCCCCAAAATTATTTCTCGGTAAATAAATTATTTTGCAGGTTATTTAGAAAAATATATATTAAAAAAGTTACAACACATTGTTTTACTATGCAAAATGCTTCAACAAAACTTAATAAAAAAGGGTTGTTTTTTAAGAATGTTTAAAAAAACCTAATATATTTCCCTTTAAAGATTAAACAAAAAACAAAACAAAACAAACTTAGTCTTCTATACAAATGATATCTTATAAGTATTTCAACAAAACCAGATGTTCTTAAAAACAACTTGAAATAACATTTTATAATGGAAAATATGATATGCCGTAAAAGAAAGCAAAAAAACCTGTAGGGTGAAATTTATTGAAATACTTTATATGCCTTGGTTACAAATTGAGCTTTAAACCATGCATTTCTCTCGATATATAAACGCGAATTTAACTGTGTTTGTGCTTTTCTCTGTTTAAAATTTCTCATCTTTTATCTATGAAGTTTTTTGTTACATAGCAAATTTATCGCTGTTTCTTTCCTTCTGAATACAGATTGCATTTTCTTATGATTGGTTTATCAATTTGTTTTTGAGTTTGTGTGAACTTAATTTATTGATGGAATTTGTTTGAATATATGTGTATGCACAATTCGACATTTCCATTTATTTTCACCTTTTTTACATCAATTTTAATTCATTTTGATGTCGGTATGTTGATGTAAATGGAACAGGCAATGACACTTGGCATTCAAGACTGATGAAAGAACGTAAAAATGAAAAGACGCTAACGAACGCAAAGTAACTATGCTAGTTTTATACAGGATATTAAAAGAGCAAATTGGAAATTTATTTCAAGTTACAAAAAAAAAAGAAAAATGGCACCTAATTAATTTTTTTGTACTTATTCATTTTATAACTAATTTTCTGAGAATGATTAGATTTAAATCTAGTGTATTTTTATGTTCTATTTCAGATAATTCTCTTTTAGGAAACAGTTTTCTTCGTTATAGATTTTCTCAACTATATATAATTACAAATGTATTCAAAGAACATTGCTAATTATCTTTAAAATCTATGTTAGACTTTTTGAAAATTTTTAATAAATCAATTAAAGTTATGTGACTCTACAATAAAAATCGTATGATAATTTTTTATTGTATACGAGATCTATTATCCTATAACACGATCTATTTAGAACAATACTGCTTAAAACACATGCATACACAAAATCTCTCTCTCTCCCCCTTCTTTCTATTTCTCTCCCTCTCTCTCTATTTCTCACTCTCTCCCTCTCTCTCTCTATATATATATATATATATGTGTGTGTGTGTATGTGTGTATCTGTGTGTTTGTAGATCAGTTATAATATTTAAGCCATAAACGCACAGACACACACGTACATGTATTAATAATCAATTGTATAATTTTTCTAATTTTTTAATAATTGAAATTTTGTCTTAGACCTCGATTTTTTTCCGGTAAATAGAAAGTAATGCTATCTTATGATAAATCATGATTAAAATTATTAAAATTATTTTTTCTTTTTCTCTTCAGTGAATATCAATTAGTTTAAATAATGATTCATAACATATCAAGATAAATATGTATTAGTGTTTTTTGAAAAAAGTATTGTTTTGTATGTTTTTGAAATATTGTTTTATTTTTTGGTCGATTATTATATTAGGAAAGTTATAATTGACTAGTGCTTGTTTCATGTTTTTTTAATTCTTTGTAGAATAGGGCTCTAAGTGATGATATATGCTAGGCCCAATTTAATAAGTAATTTACAATTGTTATTTTATATTTTTCTGGACAGGTGCTGTTATAGCTTTATAGGTGTTTGTAGACTTTAGTTGTAGATTTATCGTTATTTTTTATGTGGTATATATTTGTGTTTGTTTGCTGGAATTGAAGTAAAAGCCCAACAAGCTTTTTCGTTTAGGGCATATAATGCCTTTTATTTGTTGATGGGGCATTGAAGATATTCCCCCCTCTCTGTATGGTATATGTGTTGGAAAGTCTGTCTATCTATATAGCTACTGGCTAACTGGCTGATTGTCTGTCTAGATCAAAGTTGCTGAGTCTGCCAAACGATTCAACATGCTAGTACCAGTCTAAACAAACTTTTAAACATCTGTTTTTCCAACTACTTATATAAACTCAAATAAAATATCATATAAAAATTTTTATTATTTTTTTCTTAAGAAACAATTTATCCAAATGTTAGTTTTTTAATGTTTAAATTTACATTCACATTTCAAATTGTTTATCATTAAAGAATGTATTTTTTATTATCACGGCATTCTTACCGTAGATATCAATAGCTGAAAACAAACTTTCTCTGTTTGGGATTCAAATTCCAAATTTTCGACGATCTGCTAAGAATTATTCTGGTCCCATTCTGGATGTATCACTTAAAGTAACTATTTCACTCAAGCCACGATCCTCAGATTGTTACAGGGATTTTTAACAGGTATTTTATCGATATCCAGTTACAGCTACCAGAATGGATATTATGTATTCCCATGAATTGTATTTAAGCAGTTGGTTCAAACATCTTTGGGTGCTATCAACTTTAACAAGTGGGACATAAAAAAAAACAAAGTGTAAATCTGCCGAAAAACTGCATTTTTAACAAAAATATAAAATTATCAATATTCATATCTAAACTAATATATAAATGGAGCTTTCTATGTATGCGTCTATGTCTGAGTTCGTTCACCATTGACTCCGAAACGACTGGGGCGATTTTTCTTGAAAATTCACACAATTGTATTTTATGTGTCTGGAAGTGTTATTAGATAAGTGTTATTTCGGAATACTTCCGATATGTATCGAAAATCCACAATCGAAAAAATTAACATCTGGAAGGAATGGGCTGATTTTAAAATAATTTTTATCCAATCTTACTGTCAATTATTAAATGATTTGTTCAAAAGTTTCACGATGATAGACCTCAAACTACTTCGTCAAAAATAGACGAAGTTAAAGAAAGGAAGAAGGAAAAGAGAAGGATGACTTGAAAAAAAGATTGAAAAGAAATAAAAGAAGAAAGAATTATAGAAAGGAAAAAAAGAATGAATGAAAGAAAGAATAAGAATATGTGTAAAGTAAGAGGGGGGAGAAAGAAAATAAAAATGAAGGAAAAAAAAGAATGATTAGAAAAGAATGCAAAGAAAAAAAGAAAGAAAAATAAAGTAAAAAGAAAGAATGAACGAACAGATGAAAGGAAGAAAGAAAAAACAAGGTAGAGTTAAAAAAAGAAAAAAGAAAAGAAAACTAGAAAAAAGAAAGAAAGAATTAAGTAAAGGCAAAATTGAAGAAAAGAAGAGAAAATCAGAAAGAAAGAACAAATGAAAGAAAAAAAGGATAAAAAACAAACAAACAATAAATTAAATAAAAAAAATCAAAATAAGACGCAATGAAAGAGAGAAGAAAAAACAAGGAAGAATTGCAATTCAAAACGAAAACCGAAAGTAAAAATAACAAAGGCAACCATTTAGGTTAAAAAAAAATGGCGGTGACTCTGAAAAACCAAACCTAACTAAAAAAACACAAAACCCAATTCTACTAAACCTGATGTGAAGAATCTAATTAAATAGTTTTGTCGCTTATATTTTGAATATTTGTAGGCACTTATTCACGCAGAAAATGGAAATAAACAAAATGGATTTATTTTTGCCGTAAGTATAAGACATTTTCTATGCGACTTTTTTTACAATTTTTGCTATTGATTAATTCTTGAATTTTAACGGCATGTCAACATGTCTGGAGCTTTTTATGCTCAAGGGTTAGCAAATAGAATATGTATTATTTTATATATTGGGGAAAATGGAAAATAGATTCTGACAATGTGTAAAAAAAAAGGAAATATTGGAAAAACACAGAACACGGATATAGCTAAATTCGGGTTTTCTGAAGATGGCCAAAGTATAAACTAGCAGGAAGGAAGTAACTTTAAAAAATACAAAGATAAGGGTGATAGCTCGTATTATAAATATACACATTAGTTAAATTAGCTTTTAATTTTTGTCAAACGTGACAAAAGCATATTGAATATAAAAAGTAGGGCAGAAATAACAGTTGTTTTTATAACTATTTGTACATTATTAGAATATATATATATTTATTTATCATTAATATTATTATAATTAGAAAAACGTCAAATAGCTACCTTTTTTTTCAAAAATACGTTATAGTTTAATCATGAGCTAAGAGTTGAAAGGATCCAGCGAAGGTGGAACCGACAAACAGACACGCACCCTATTTTATTTTATAGGTAGATTAATATTTCTGTTCTCCTCTAGTTGTTAGA